>JAJLZW010000002.1:87443-344288 GCA_030572435.1 Candida labiduridarum
GTGGAATGGTCTATTGTTGATCAGAAGTTAGTGGTGTGTTGGTGTACATATATATAACCATATTTGTAAATTTTCGTACACGTATTGTGATTTCAACCACCACTAGATTTCTTTTTTTATTCTATTCCGGAATTTTATATAAAAAAAAAAAAAAAAACTCAAAAAAAAAAAAAAAAAAAATAAAATTCAAATAAAATAGTCAACAAAAGTGGGATAAACAGAACGAACCCTTACAGTATTCCTCAAAGAAAAAGTAAAACGAGGTCAATAGAAAATTCACGGTTTGGAATCAATCCCTTTTAAAAATAAGAATCACCAAGATAAAAGAATACACGTCCGATATGGAAAGATACGATGAATCGGCTTATTTGGCAAGTGAGGATCTTGCAGAATATGCCCAGGGCCAAGTCCACCATCAACAGCTACAATCCCAACATCATGAATTAAACGAGGAAGAACTTCATCAGGAACTCGACGTAGAACAGCAAGTCACCACTGAAGATTTATTGGCCGCACAGCAACATCACCAACATCTTAACCAACATCATCAGGAACTACAAGAACAACTAGATGGACAAGATCTCGATGAGCAAATTCACCAACACCAACACCAACACCAACATGACGAAGAATTAGATGAAGATCAACAAGAACACTTGCAACACCATAATGTAAATGTTGGACAAACCATAGTGGACGAAGAAGAGTTACTCGCAGCGCAAGCAGCCGCTGAGATGGCAGCGCAACAACAACAACCAGGAGACGTGTTTAATAATGTTGCACAAGGATTAACAGGTAAGCATCGAGATATGATGATGCAATATTGGCAAGAAACCATTAATTCAATTGAACATGATGAACATGATTTTAAAAACCATCAATTACCCTTAGCGAGGATTAAAAAAGTTATGAAAACTGATGAAGATGTAAGGATGATTAGTGCTGAAGCACCAATATTATTTGCGAAAGGTTGTGATGTATTTATAACTGAATTAACCATGAGAGCTTGGATACACGCGGAAGAAAATAAACGAAGAACATTACAGAAGTCAGATATTGCTGCTGCGTTGACTAAAAGTGATATGTTTGATTTTCTTATTGATGTTGTTCCTAGAGAAGAAGAAAAACCAAAGAAATCGAATAATAACAATAATAATATTAACAACAGTGTTAGTACTAGTACCAGTGGTAGCAGTAATAGTTATGGGAATCGACATCATGTTCAAGAAGAGGAAAGTGTTGTGCTTCATGGTAGTGGAAATGACGAAGACGAGTTATTACAGCAACAACTTTTACATGAACAAATGATTCAGCAACAATTAAATGAAGAAGCAGCTGCGGCTGTTGCAGCACAGCAACATCAACAACATCAACAACAGCTGGAACAAGATCTCACAGCAGCACATCCACCACATCCACCACAACAACATGCATCAGATGGAGCTATTAATGGTGGAGGTAATGCTAATGTTAATGATGAAGCTAGCTATCAGAATTTCAACGGTTATCAAGGTGAGTTCTAAAAAAAAAGAAGAGATTCGAAGGTTTTTATTAGGTTTTTCGTTTTGTAGACATTTTGTAATATTATTAATATTGGTTTATATTCCTTACTGTTATTGTGTGGTAGCAGATATCATCGTATCCGAGAACCGGAATGAAAAATGAAAAATCTAAATCCAACTCGGAGTTAAGAACTTATTATGAGAGCAATAAGATTATGGCGGGAGAAAGGCCACACTTTTCTTGTTTGACTTCTTCATGTGTAGTATAACCGGCAATTACCACCAAGACGCAGGATCGTTCTAGCGGTCAAACCATTCTATTCTATTCTATTCTACAGTGTGCGTGTAAAGTAGCGATGCGCACGATTACACAATAATAGTCTGATTTCCTCCGGTTATATAATTAAGTCTCCTGTTTCTTTGTCTTGCTATTTTAGGGGGGTTTGTAATAATTATTATTAATTGCTCACCCCAGTTCTTAGCTTTCTACGTAACTAACACTTCTACTCCCTAAAGTTAATTTTTCAATTTTCAATTGCTCTCTTTATCATTCTCTCTCTCTCTCTCTCCCCCTTGCTCTTTCCCTTTTCCACCAGTACTTCTCCACTAATTAAAAAAAAAGACCTACCTGAATCTGCTTCTTTACGTCGTTTAGAACAATAAACCCAAAAAAATCATCGCCTCCTCCTTTCTCCTTTCCCCTTTTCTTCTTCCCTTCTTTTCTTCCATAGCTGATGTTAAATAGATCAATTGGGCTATTATCTAGAAGTTCACTATTAAGATCTCATAAACCAATACTTTCTAAATTCCCAAGGCCCACCACAACCCCCGGCATTATAAATCGCAGTTCAACAATATTCAGACAATCCGCCATGACGTTAATCACCATTTCCCAATCCTTAGATGAAGCTTATACCAAAAGTCAAGTTGTTCCTGAAGTAATTGATCAATTCGAGACCCAAGGTTTATTATCCATCGAATATGGTCCTACTGAATTAGTCACTTTAGGTAATACCTTATCCGTCTCTGGAACTCAATCGATTCCAAAAATCCAATTAACCCTTAATTCACCAACTCAAGATGGGAAAATTGAATCCATCAATGCTGATGATAAATTTATTCTTGTTATGACAGATCCGGATGCTCCTTCATTCACCGAAAAGAAATGGTCAGAATATTTGCATTGGTTAGTTACTGATTTAAAATTACCTCATTCAACAAATTCCAATGGTGAACCAGAAATTAGTCATTTTATTGATGTAAAAGAAGGTAGAGAATTGGTTCCTTATATGGGTCCTGGTCCTCCACCTAAAACAGGTAAACATCGTTATGTGTTTTTATTATACAAGCAAGATCCAAATGTTGCCGCAGGTCAATTGACTGCTCCTAAGGATAGACCAAATTGGGGTACTGGTATTCCTGCTAGTGGTGTTAGAGATTGGATTAATAAAAATGCTCCAAATTCAAAATTATTGAGTGTTAATTTCTTCTACGCTCAAAATGAAGATAACTAATCCAAGAACAAATATCATGTATATTTTATGTAGGTATTTATTTATTTATCTTTAGTTGATCTACTATAATCTTTTGGACTCATCACCAAACCTTTCCCCTTTTTAGCTCCTCGATATATCGTCTCTATAATATCTATAACTTCTTGCTTATCATGTATCAAGAAATTTAGCTTGTTATTGTTTCCCGTACCAAAATCACATAACATGTGTTTATTTCGATGGAAAAATAAAATTGTGAATGGTTCTAATGGATCGCTATCTAATTCATACATTTCATTAAAATCAGATACTTTATCAATATTAATTAAATAAACTATAGCAAAATTTTTAATTTTTTCAGATATGGAAAATAAAATTTCATCCATAATCATACATGATGTTTCTTCTTCTCTACCAAATCGTAATACTACTAATCGATCATCTTCTGATAAAATGGCTTGATCAACGTGCCATGCTGTATTGAGATGTGGAAGAAATACGGAACCCATTGTTGGAAAATCAAGGAGTATGCGGGAGTGTGTGTCTGGGAGGAGGAGTAACAGAAGAGTAATGGAGCAATGGTTGTAAAAAAAACAAAATTGTATGTGATGTTTGATGTTGTCTCCTCTTTTTTTCACTACAATCTTTTTTATTTTTCGCTGCGGATATCATCACTTTTACAGCCAACACTCCTACCACCTCAAGGACAATAACCACCACAATAATAATAACAATAACGTAATTAGCAAGATGCTTAACAAATGATGAATATATCCCAATAATTAATTGACCAATTGGTTCATGGTAATTTCATTATCGTCCAACAACCAATCCCATTCCTCCCCCTTCTTCCCTTAGCCCCACCCCACATAATTTTACAGCATAGTTTATGTTCTAGACTTATCACAGCAACGCTTATAACCAGTTGTTCGGAGTTGGTTACACGTCATCAAACATAACGATACTTGTATCCTTCAAGCAGTTCTATTTTTGTATTCCTTCATTAAGGATCAAGGGATATCAAAAGTATTACTATTCATAACATCCCCCTACCTGTACATGATATTCTCAAGAAAGTATATAAGTAGACCATGTTATAAGGTATCAAATTTCATTTTATATTCTCTTTTTCCTTTTTTTTTTTCAGTTGCTATCCATTTTTATTTAATTATCTCCCCACAATGTTGCAAAATATCGAAACCAAACAACAATTTTCTTCTGCTTTACAAAACAAGAACGACATGATTGTTCTTGATTTCTTTGATGAATGTTCCCATTGTTCTAGCTTGAATGACAAGTTGGATGAATTTTCCGAAATGTATGAAGATAGAAATGTTAGATTTTATAAAGTGAACATTGAGGAAGATAGAGAATTGGCTGATGATTATAAGGTTTCGTCAATTCCAACCACGTTGTTTTTCAAGAAGGGTAAAATTATTGATAAAGTCATTGGACCAGAACCAAATGAAATTAAAAAGGTTTTGGAGAGAGATTTGCTGAGTTCAAGCACTACTACAACTAGTTCTTCCCAAGCTGGTTCTGGTTCAGGTACTGGTTCTGGTACTGGCTCTACTCGCCAAGCCCAGTCTTCTACTTCTTAAATGATTGATAATCCTGTTGATTATTTTTCTTTCTCTTTTTTGGTTAACTTATTTTTATTTAGGTTAAATTAATCAATTCTGGGTATAGTTTTTTGATTACTTTGTTTTGACATATATGATTATTACCATTCCTTTCTATCGTATTGAATACATATTTATTTGAAATTATGAAAAAAAGAAATTGAGTTTGTGTAATTTCTCTGTTATCGCGGAATTTGGTAACAGAAGGATGTACGTAGCAATAAAAATTTTTCACTTTCACCGCAAAAAAAAAAAAATTTTTACAACCAAGTTTTAACAACTCCCCCACAAAATAACAAACCGCCATCACATGACTGAAATAGAATTAGGCATAACTGCTGATATGCATGTTCATCTTCGTGATGGACCTATGTGTGAATTGATTACTCCAACTGTCAGAACCGGAGGAGTTGCCATTGCCTACGTGATGCCCAATTTAGTTCCACCAATTACCACCAAACAACAAGTCGTTGATTATCACACCAAGCTTTCCAAATTATCCCCAAGAACAACTTTCTTAATGTCCTTCTATCTTAGTAAAGATTTAACTCCGGAATTAATAGAAGATTGTAAAGATTTAATTTATGGTATCAAGTGTTACCCAGCTGGGGTGACCACTAATTCCAAATATGGTGTTGATCCAAATGATTTCACATCTTTTTATCCACTTTTTGAGGCCATGCAGAAACACGGTATCGTGTTGAATATCCATGGTGAAAAACCATCCACTGGTGATGATGAAGAAATCAATGTCATCACTGCTGAACCTAAGTTTTTACCGGCTTTAAAGAAATTACATGCCGATTTCCCGCATTTGAAAATCATTTTGGAACATTGTACTACCAAAGATGCTATTGAACTCATTCGTGAAATCAATAAGGATCACCAACAAGGACAAGAAATTTACGTTGGGGCCACTATAACTGCCCATCATTTATATTTAATCATTGATAATTGGGCAGGAAATCCAATCAATTTCTGTAAACCAGTAGCTAAATTTCAAAAAGATAGAAAGGCTCTTGTGGATGCAGCTACGAGTGGTGAACCATGGTTCTTTTTCGGATCTGATAGTGCTCCACATCCAATTGGTACTAAAAAAACCCATGTCGGTGTATGTGCTGGAGTATATACTCAAAGTCATGCTATTGCTTATGTTGCTGAAATTTTCGATAATGCTGGTAAATTGAAAAATTTGAAGAAATTTGTCAGTGATAATGGGATCGAATTTTACGGATTATCAGAAGAAGTATTGAATAAACATAAAGGGGAATCTGTTTGGTTGGTGAGAAGAGATAATAAAGTTCCGGAAGTTCTTGCTAGTGGTGAACTTGAAGTTGTTCCTTTCAAAGCTGGTGAAGATTTGAAATATACCATTGAATGGAGATAGATAGAGGTAGAAAGTATACGTTAGTATTTGTAGATAGGGTTACATTAAAAGAAAATATATATACGAAATGGTATAAATGGGGTTTTTCCGGTAGTTCAGAGGGGGGAGGAGGGGGCGTTGTTGTTGTATCGTGCCGACGAAGAATTTACAACTCCAAAACACATACGTTCAACGAAGTCCTTTGCAGCCATTTCGGATTTTTCAATTTCCTCTAAATCAATCGTCGTAAAAAAAAAAAGTTTCAGTGCAGCCGTGCCTAGTAGTGGATGAACCTGCCTGCCTGCGGTCCCACGTGTCAATTAATCAATTTCTTTTTTTGGTTATAAAGTGGTTGTAGAAATATTTCTTTTTTTCCTATTGTATGTAATGCATGCAATGAAATGACAAGCGCAAAAGAGTAAATCCGATAAAAGTCAAAAGGTTGATAGAAAAACCGATGACGTGGTTAGTAGTATTTTTATATTCCCCACGTGTGTCCCTTGATTTCTGACCAGCCCTGTTGTATATACATATATATGAGCTCGATAAGGGCGTTCTTTTTTGCGCAGATGCGCAGGAGTTAGGTTTAATTCAGTTTAAATAAGTAGATTGGAATTTAAGCTTTATTTGTGCCCTGATCCAACTGAAATCATTATTGTCTAAATGATTAAAATATATCAACTAATTTAGTTTATTGTTTGTGAAGTTATACGCACGCACTGTGTGTTGCGTTCCACGGTTTTTTTTTGTTGCGGATTTTCTCAAGCTGCGAAAAAAAGTGACAAAAGGTATCGCAAAGAAAATGAACTGCAACATGTAACATACTTCCAATTAGAAGTTGATTTTAAGATATACGCGAGACAGAAAGATGCTACAGGAAAGCCAATTATTGTAGAGATCTACGATGTCTTGTGTGCGTTTCATAACCACACGATGTCTAACAGGATACGTGGGGAGAGAGATAGGCTGGATATTGATTAGGCCTTTAGCGTTCTTTCCACATGCCGCGCGTTTCTCTTGCATCTGTATACAGACCTTCCCCCAGTTCCCAACACAACTATCTAGAGGAGGAAGAGCACGAGGAAGTGGAAGAGAGGAAGAGGAGAAGAAGAAATACCAAGAATTCAAAAAGACCAAGAATTTCTACTTAGCAAAGGGAACTAAAACAAGGGAACAACAACAACAGCTACCTAAGAACATATATTCAGGATATCAAAACTGCCAAGAGTTTTACTTAAAAAAATAATCACAGAACCACCACCACTTTTTACTGTTCTTAATTAATACAAAACGAAAAAAAATTCTTGACTTCGTTCCACAGCTTGCGTTCAGATAGAGAGATTTGATGCATGTTACCCACTTTCATTCGAACCATGAAGAGGAGGGGGACCTAGTATAAATACACCCAATAATTCTCCAATCAACAATTATCAAGCATGAAATTTTTTTCAAAACACCAATCAACCATTCACTTTTGTTAATCAATGGCTTCCAGAGATTTACCACATTCGTTAGACGAATTAGCATTTGGATGGACCCGTCATCTTAAAAATGAAATCATTCTTGGTAAGAAATCTGCCCAATTAATAGAAGAAGATTATCAACCAGATGAAGATGTCGCTAGGGAAACAAAAGTCAAATTTGCCAATTTATGGCCGGCTATTGCTAGTGGTGCCGGGTTATTCAGTGATGGATTCATTAATAATTCCATTGGTATTGTTATGTCCTGTTTAAAAATGATATATGGTGATGAATTCACCCAATCTAATGCTATCAATAATATCGGATCTATTGGGTTTGTTGGTACTGTTGTTGGACAATTGAGTTTCGGATACATTTCTGATCGAATTGATCGTAAAGGTGGTATGATGGCTGCTAATATCATGTTGATTTTGTTTACATTATTGTGTGCCGTGGGATCTTGGGGGGTTACTGTGCAAGGGTTTTTTGCATGTTTGACAGTATGGAGATTCTTTTTAGGTATCGCTATTGGTGCTGAATATCCTACTGCTTCAGTTATTGCTTCAGAATTTGCCAATCAATTACCAGCAGGTAAAAGAAATAGATATTTTATTTGGTTTACCGGGTTTATGATTGACTTTGGATTTGTTGTTTCTGCATTTGTTCCATTTGTATTATTATGGATTTTCACTGAAAGACATTTAAGAGCATTATGGAGAGTTGCAATTGGTATTGGTGCATTATTACCAACCGTTTTATTCTTTATTAGATTGAAAATGGGTAATTCCCAATCTTTTGAAAAATTACACATGAAAAAAGTCAAATATAGAGATTATCCATGGTGGTTAATTGTTAAATTCTATTGGTTTAGATTAACCATTGTTTCTTTGATTTGGTTCATTTATAATTTCTCCGTCTACTCCTTTGGTACTTTCAATGCCATTATTTTGGGACAAATCATTCCTGATGCTCCATTATGGCAACAATGGGGATGGTCCGTCGTTTTCAATTTATTCTACATGCCAGGTATTTTCCTCGGTGCCTTATTTGCCGACTATTTGGGTCCAAGATTAACCTTGGGTATTGGTGTGGGATTACAAGGTATTATCGGTATTGTTATGTCTGCTTGTTTATCTAGTTTAAGAAAACATATTGCTGGATTCACGGTTGTTTTTGGTATTTTCACCACTTTAGGTGAATTCGGTCCAGGTGGTAATATTGGTTTACTTGCTTCCAAAACTTCTGCTACTCCAATTAGAGGTCAATATTACGGTATTGCTGCTGCTATGGGTAAAATTGGTGCCTTTGTAGGTACTTGGATTTTCCCAGCCATTCAAAGAAAATATGCCAGTACCGATAATCCAGATTTAGAATTACAAGTTCCATTTTATGTTAGTTCTGCATTATGTTTATTCAGTGCATTATTGACTTTCTTTTTCTGTCCTCCTGTGGGTCAAGATGCTATCAATAGAGAAGATCAAGAATTCGTTCAATATTTACAAGATAACGGATTTGATGTCAGTCAATTGGGTGAAGGTACTGCTGGTACTACGTCTAGTGAATCTGATATCGTTCATGATACCGATTCTGTTGAAAGAATGAGTGAAAAACTTGACTCCACTCAAAAAATCGCTTAAAGAGAGAGATAGTAAGTCAATAATTTGTCATTCTTATTTACTTCATCGTATTGTTTCGTATATTTTTTGTTTAATTTAGATTGAGATTAGATCACATTGTGCGTGTTTGTTTTATACTTAATATAATATATTCCATTTAATTGGTGGATAGTGGAGAAATCATCCGCGTTTTATTTCCCTATTGGGAAAAAATTGAAGAAAACGTTCCACACTGCCGTGGGAGGCAATTTTGCACCACATGCATTATCATCAAACAAAGAAGTCTTTATTGGGTTTTGTAATAGCATAAGGGTTTGTGTTGTAAACAGTGCCGATGATCGTGTGAGTGTAGGAAGAAGTGCCATATTGACTGAGGGCTCAATAACTAGCAGTTAAAGTTTAGTGCCGATGAATACGGCAATTGGCACAAAAACGCAATTGTGATTACCTTCCCTCGCTTGTACAGAAAAGTAAGTGAATAAATTTGTGTGAGAGTGTGTAGGCGATGATTAATTTCGGAACCAATGGTATACACATGGCAAGTGATCAATTTTTTTTAACCATACGATGGGTTTGTCATGAGCGCAACTATTCTACTACCATTTCTTTTTCTTCTATTGCGCATCAAAGACCAAATAATCGTCCTTGTCACTGATACGAACCAGCCACATGACAGCTTTTGTTGCATTCCTTTTTTTTCTTGTCATACTCTGTATGCTTCTCTTGACATAATTTTAGAGCCTTCTATTTTTTTTTCTTAGGTGGAAGAACAAGAAACGACAACTGCAAAATATGAGCCACTGTAATAAGGTTCTGTGATTGTTTTATTGCAACTTATGGATTGCACATGGGAAGCCATCGCAACAACCTATCCACCTGAGCTTTAATTGGATACAGCAGATCTTTCGACGGCCCACGTTGTCTTTCTCATTAAAAAAAGACATTGGTTTATGAAACAATGCAAAATGGGTTATGGGGCCGCGCGTTCACAACCCCTTTATCTAACAATTAAAAGTGAAAAACTTAATATCCTGTCATAAGACTAGTGTGACTTTGGGAGATAGGATGGATAAGCTTCATTAATGTCACAAGAGATGAAGCAAGATTCAATGAAAAGAAAGGATCGAGCAGTATGAATAAAGAAAGCGGAAAAAAAATCTCAACATCCGCAATTAAATAGAGAAGGGGAGAGATATACCGAAACGAATGAACATGTGGAATTCCAAAAAATAAAAAAATTGATTAGAGCAAAAAATTTTCTTTTTCCACTTTTGCACCTCAAAATCGATTTTTTTACCCTACGTACTGAACTTATAGCACATTCACACAATCACAATATAGTATAAATAGACGTCCAATTTCCCCTTACTCCCAATGGAACTACAGATTTTATATCGTCTATATCGATTGCTATTCTACTTTAACTCATCAACTAATCAACCAATCAACTCCTTTAATTCCAAATATACCAAAGTTTTTAGACAGAGCACATACATATTTATCTTATCATGGCTACTAGAGATTTACTAGGATTTTCCCGAATTTGGACAAGCATTCCCCGCGAAATCACTATCGGCAAGAGCAAGGAACAATTATTACAAGAAGATATCCATGAAGATGATGAAACTGTGGAAACTAAAGTTAGAGGAAGTTCATTATGGAATGGATTTGCCTCTGGAGCCGGATTATTCAGTGATGGTTATGTTAATAATTCCATTGGTACCGTGCTTTTTTGTTTAAAGAAAATCTATGGAGAAGAATTCACCAAATCAAATGCCATTAATAATATTGGGTCGATTGCGTTTGTAGGTACCGTGGTGGGGCAATTAAGTTTTGGATATATTTCTGATAGAATTGCAAGAAAGGGAGGTATGATGGCAGCCAATGTTATGTTGATTTTATTCACATTATTGTGTGCCGTGGGATCTTGGGGGGTTACTGTGCAAGGGTTTTTTGCATGTTTGACAGTATGGAGATTCTTTTTAGGTATCGCTATTGGTGCTGAATACCCAACATCATCGGTAATTGCTTCAGAATTTGCTAACCAATTACCTCCAGGTCATAGAAATAGATATTTCAGTTGGTTTACCAATTTTATGATTGACTTCGGATTTGTTGTTTCTGCATTTGTTCCCTTCGTTTTGATTTGGATCTTTACTGAAAGACATTTGAGGGCATTATGGAGATTAACTATTGGATTGGGAGTTATTCCTCCATTGGCATTATTCTTTTTACGTTTGAAAATGACCGATTCAAAATCATTCCAGAAGTTAAACATGAAAAGTGTCAGATACAGAGATTATCCATGGTGGTTAATTGTTAAATTTTATTGGTTTAGATTGACTATTATATCATTGATTTGGTTCATTTATGATTTTTCCGCTTATTCATTTGGTACTTTCAATTCCATCATTATTGATGAAATCATTCCCGATGCTCCAATTTGGCAACAATGGGGTTGGTCAGTCGTGTTCAATTTATTTTATATGCCAGGTGCTTTCCTTGGTGCCATTGCTGCTGATTATATTGGTCCACGTTTGACATTAGCTATTGGAGTTGGTTGTCAAGGTGTAATTGGTATGGCCATGTCAGCCTGTTTGAAACCTTTGAAGAGACACATTGCTGGATTTGTGGTTGTGTTTGGTATTTTTACTTCGTTTGGTGAATTTGGTCCTGGTGATAATATCGGATTACTTGCTTCCAAAACCAGTGCTACTGCTATCAGAGGTCAATATTATGGTATCGCGGCAGCAATTGGTAAGATTGGTGCGTTTGTCGGAACTTGGGTCTTCCCAGCTATCCAAAAGCATTATGCCAGTGATACCAACCCAGATTTAGAATTACAAGTTCCATTCTATGTTAGTTCTGCCTTATGTTTATTCAGTGCTGGTTTGACATTATTCTTCTGTCCTCCTGTGGGTCAAGACGCTATCAATGGAGAAGACCGTGACTTTGTTGAATATTTGAAAGCTAATGGATTTAACGTCAGCTTGTTGGGTGAGCGTGGAGAAGTTAGTGAAGTCAGTCATGAAACTGACTCTTCTGATAAAGAAAAGAGAGAAGAGCTTAAAGTCGAGAGCAATTCTGTATAGTAATTGGATGTGGTTTCTGGTATATTTGCATTCGTTTTAATTCTTTTTTTCTTTCCCGTCACTACTATTACGATCAGATAAATATTTTATTTTAGAGTAAACTAGCTAGTTAGTCGTTGTGTATTTTGTGTAGTGTATTTATTTTGAATTTACGTATGATTTCTTAATTTGTAACGAAATCTTTAATGCGTTTCCAGAAGGACATCGCCCTGCTTATAAGTTATGGAGAGGCAACGTGGGTCCCAGATTAAAGCAAACCGCCCCCTTATTAACAAACAGCTCATTTATATATCCATTGTGGCATATACGTTTCTTCAAACCCATTTGCGCTGATGCGCTTCATGGCTACTACATTTTCTTTTATGTCCAAGCTTAATTGAAAAAGGTTTGGAATAATCGTTTTAAAGTTTTATTCCACAACTTCGTAGTTTAATCGTGCTTTTGAAGTAACATTGAAATTTTCTACCGAGCAAAAAGATCTTCCAAAATAGAAAATGGGATACCTAAGGAAGAATGTTATAAAGTCGATGTACGTACTATTGTCGTGGCATCGTATTCCCTTGGCTTTCATCTAATCTGATGGGAACGCAAAAAAGTAAAATAATAAAAGTCATGACATTAACAATAGTTTGTAGCCAATAACAACAATCAAATAACCAAAGGACTCGGTTGAAGTGCGATTTTTGCGTTTTTACGTTTTATTGCAAATATCAATTTTGTGACATCCGGGAGCCGCACAGACCCAGTTTTTTATTTTTTTTGACATTGATTCTTGATTATGGAACCTCACCGCTAAGAAAAAAAGGAAAAGAAAAATTGGCAACAAGGGGCAGATGGAACAAGGAACATCACCAATTTTTCTTAATGTCTTACTACCTTATCAAATTAACAATAACGAAATCTTAAAATGACCAATCTGGCAAAGTCTGAGTATGATCAATAAGCAATTGTTTGTGACAACGGTCTCGCATTGAAGTATCAGGACGACACTCAAAGATGAAGGGGGGCCCACGTTGGGGTGGGCTTTTTTTTCACTTAAATTGCCTTTCCTTTGTGTGTGTTCTGTGCCCATGAGAAGAAGTTTAATGAATTTAAAAAAGATTGCCGTGGTATCATATCCATCTAAGATAACTGAACAATAGAATTTAATGCATGTCGGTTTTCCTTTTTCACATTATATTTTTTTGTATATTGATTGACTACAGATTTTTATGGCAAAGCTTACACAGAACGCCTAATGCCTGAATTCATTCCTCACCAATTAACTTTCCTGATGATTCAAAAATTAGTATAAAAAGCCAATCCTATCTCCCATTTCACTCCATCGATTCTTGAATTTTTTCATTTAAACAAGAATCAATTGATCTGCTAAAGGAAGAAACAATACAGAGATGGCTACTAGAGATTTATTTGTCGTCCGTGATATTTTAAACACAATCCCTGAAGAAATTACTTTGGGTAAAAGCAAAGAACAATTAGCTAAAGAAGACACTGTTGAAGATGATCAATCTTATGAAAGTACCGTTAAAGTCAATGCTCTTTGGAGTGGGTTCTCATCTGGTGCCGGTTTGTTCAGCGATGGGTACGTTAATGCTGGTATCAGTACTGTGTTGTCTTGTTTGAAGAAAATATATGGGGATGAATTTACTCAATCAAATGCTATTAATAATATCAGTTCTATTGGGTTTGTGGGTACAGTTGTTGGTCAATTGGGATTTGGTTACATTTCTGATAGAATCGATAGAAAAGGAGGTATGATGGCTGCCAATATCATGTTGATTTTCTTCACCTTAATGTGTGCTGTTGCTTCTTGGGGTGTTACCGTTCAAGGATTCTTTTCATGTTTCACCGTTTGGAGATTTTTCTTGGGGGTTGCTATTGGTGCTGAATATCCAACTTCGTCCGTTATCGCATCTGAATTTGCCAATCAATTGCCACCAGGTCACAGGAACAGATACTTTGCATGGTTCACCAATGGTTGTATCGATTTTGGTTTCGTTGTTGCTGCATTCGTTCCTTTGGTCTTGTTGTGGATTTTCAGTCCAAGACATTTAAGAGCGGTCTGGAGACTTACTATTGGATTGGGTGTCATCCCACCTTTGATTTTATTCTTTTTGCGTTTGAAAATGAGTAACTCCAGTTCTTTCCAAAAAATGAACATGAAGAGAGTCAGATACAGAGACTACCCATGGTGGTTAATCATTAAATTCTACTGGTTTAGATTAACCATTATTTCCTTAATTTGGTTCATTTATGATTTTTCTGTCTATTCATTTGGTACTTTCAACACCATCATCATTGAACAAATCATCCCTAACGGATCTCTTTATCAAAACTGGGGTTGGTCCGTTGTTTTCAACTTGTTCTATATGCCAGGTACCATTCTTGGTGCCCTTGCTGCCGACTACATTGGTCCACGTTTAACCTTGGTTCTCGGGGTTGGTGCTCAAGGTGTTATCGGAATTGCCATGTCTGCTTGTTTGGGTACTTTAAGAAGACACATTGCTGGGTTTGTCGTCACCTTTGGTGTTTTCACTGCTTTCGGTGAATTTGGTCCTGGTAACAACACTGGTTTACTTGCTTCAAAGACCAGTGCCACTTCAATCAGAGGTCAATATTATGGTATCGCTGCTGCTATTGGTAAGATCGGTGCTTTTGTCGGAACTTGGGTTTTCCCAGCTATTCAAAAACACTATGCTAGTGATACCAACCCAGATTTGGAATTGCAAGTTCCATTCTACGTCAGTTCTGCGTTGTGTTTGTTCAGTGCTGCATTGACTATCTTGTTTGTTCCTCCAGTTGGTCAAGATTCCATCAATAAAGAAGATAGATTATTTAAAGAATACTTGGAAAGAAATGGTTTCGATATCAGACTCTTGGGAGATGGTGGTGAAATCACTCAAGTTGTTGGCGATGCTGTTGTTGACAGTTCTGAATCTATGGGTAAAGATGAAGAGGTTAATGTTAAGCAACAAAGAGTATAAACCGGTTTTTAATTTTTTTTTTCAAATCTACTAGAGTGTGTAATTTTGTTTTTAGTTCTGCGAGTGAGTTGTCTAATAATTCGTTATTGATCAATACATTAAATTATTCTTCGTAAAATCAATAGACGCACATTAGGCCGAAAAGGAAAACTTCGGTCGAAAAGTTTATTGTTGCAAAAAGGGTTTCACAAATTTCGGCCGAGGAAACTCAAAGAAAATCACCTCGGCCGAAATGCGGATAGATTCCAATGGAGTTTCGACAATAATTTTTAGCAATCAATTCTCAATGCGGCAATTAAAGGAGTATAATTCTCAATTTAGAAATTTAACAGGATTCAACAATTAAAAGGGTATTAAGCAACATTTCCAAGTATAAATGGAAGATGACAGTCGATCAATTCGATCAATCATTTTTTTTCCTCCTTCTTATATCTTCATTATCTACGATAACATACAATTCTAATTACTACTGCTAACTTACAAACTTAAAAAATGGCTTTCACCGAAGAGCAAGTTCAAAAATACCAAGGATTAGCTGAATTTTTCTGCAAAGGGTTAAGATCCCCAGTTTTCAGAAGACCAGATGAAGTTGGTTTGAAATATGACGATGTTTTTTTCCCATCCCAAGATGGTGTTAAATTAGAAGGATGGTTTATTCCTAAAGAAGGTTCCAATAAAATCATCATTTGTAATCATTTCATGCCAGGTAACAGATATGGATACGCTGGTCATTTGCCACCATTTAACAATTTTGGTGGATTTGAAGTTAATTTCTTACCACAATATAAGGCATTACACGATGGTGGGTATAATATCTTATGTTACGATATTAGAAACCATGGTCTTTCTGATGATGCCAATGGACGTACTTTGGGAATTGGTCAATTGGAATATCGTGATGTTATTGGTTCAATTGAATATGTCAAGTCTAGAAGAGATACTAGGAATATGGATATTGGATTATTGAGTATTTGTTTGGGTGCAAATTCCACTATTATTGCTATGGATAAACACCCTGAAGCTTTTAAAGATATCAAAGCCATGGTTGCTCTTCAACCTATTTCTATTTCTGCTTTTGTTGTAAATGCTGCAGAAAAGGATGGTGTCGATGTTGCTGAAGCTGAGAAAATAGTTGATGAAGGAACCCATAAAGGCTCTGGTTTCCATTTGGATGAATTGACTCCCTTACCTTCTGCTAAATCAGTTGTTGTACCAACAAGAGTTATACAATTAAAACACGATAACTTGACCAAGATTGAAGATGTCGTGGCCATCTACGATGCTATCAGCTCAAAAAATAAGGATTTATTTTGGATCGAAAAAGGTGAAGAGAGATTCTTAGCTTACAACTACTTAGGTAAAGAACCTGAACAAATGTTAACTTGGTTTGACAAATATGTCTAAGTATTGTCTATCTTACATGCTCCACCTAGGTTTTTTTGGATTCCTTATTTTTTTTTTGACTATGTTTATTCCTTTTCTTTATATACTGTACATGTGTATGTGTAGCTGGGTATTGATTCCTCTCTAGATGTTTGAAATATATACAGATAACCTTTCGTTAATTTCACCTCTTTCCCCAACAAATCTCTATTTTGCCAAAAAAACAAGTAAAATTAGGATTATATTCTATAATTGCCTCGTTAAGTCACTTCCGAATCTATTCAACGGCCATACAATGGTAACCACTTTCCCCACAACCAAACCCTGACTAATTGCACCAAAATTATTGGAATCTATTGAATGAAAACTATTATCACCTTCAACCCAAAGATGATTTCTAGGAATTTTGACTTCTGGTTTCGGATATGGGGGAGATTTAGGTCGTATCACATCACCTTGAGTGGCCACTATTCTCTTGGTCAATAGTTTTTCTGGATTTTTGGGCGATCTGAACATGATTATATCTCCTTTGGATAACGAGTTGGGATTTTTGACGTTGAATTTCTGTACTAACACTATGTCATTGCTCTTATCCGATGTACGTGGGTTGAATGTTGGAGACATGGAGGAACCAGTTATTTGATATGGCTGATATACATGATTGGTGAACGTGTATAAGACAGGAAACCATGTTAATGTCAATAACGTCGTTCTGATCCCTCGCGATACCCCCATAGTTTTCTATTTGATGTGAATGTGAAAAGTGTGGTATTACGACGTAATGTATTATGTGATCCGTATTTTTGTATTTTTGTATATTTATATATACTTTTTTTTTCTTCACTTTATTTTTCCTTCTTTTTTTTTTTGACTCTCTTTTTACAACAGCAAACATCGCCATACCCAAAGGAGATACATCAATTCACACAACGCTTCTATACTTTATTCAACATGGATCAAACAAAACCAGGCTATTTGGATCAGTTTTTATTAGAGGATATTGCACGTTTTTGTCCACACCAGTTTCTTGCATTTCACCAATGCATGAGTCAAGAAACTCCCGACCCTAACTACTGTGTCCAACAGCAAACAAATCTTAGTAAGTGTATCAAGTCATCGGTACCTTCATTTCAAAGAATTCAAAACCAGTGTGCTGGGAAAATGCAAGCTTACGATGCTTGTCTAAGGATGAACAAGAGTGACCCTAAGAGATGTTCTGACGAACTAAAAACTCTTA
This sequence comes from Candida labiduridarum, assembly GCA_030572435.1. Taxonomy (NCBI): domain Eukaryota; kingdom Fungi; phylum Ascomycota; class Pichiomycetes; order Serinales; family Debaryomycetaceae; genus Candida; species Candida labiduridarum. The sequence goes on from JAJLZW010000002.1 coordinate 105,200, forward strand.
GAGAGTGCGCTTTCCAGACCATTGACTCATAGTCCATATTAAAACAATTGTACATACTTTTTAAAGAGAATTTTATATTCCTCTATAGGATTAACATATACATACATACATGCATATATATATATATATTATTCAAGTATTAATTCCTTCTATCTCTCTTTCTTCCTCCGTCCGATTTTCTCCCCATCTCTGGTCTTCTCATTACGGTAACCGTATTCCCATGATCACTGGTGTATATAAAAGCGGTTTTTGTGGGGAACCAAACGGCACTACTGAAGGTTTGTCCACCACTCTCACTATTAGCAATCTCATACATCAATTCACCCGTGTCATAATCGTAAATTCGCAGGTTGCTATCGGCATCATAAGCAACAGTAACATATGCACCATCCCTACTGCAATCCAAGTGCGATATACTTTGATCAACGTCAGTTATAACATGCAGGTTTACCAATGTTCCTTCAACGTTCCAAAAACTAACTACTCCCTCACTGCTACCTAGACAAAAATACGTTCCTCTTGGAGATATCGAAATTGAAGTGATTGATGAGTTGTGGCCCTTGATGGTCGATCTTAACTTGGTTCCTATGATAAGATCTTGATTTTCGGTGTCTTCTTTTCCCTCTTCTTCGGTTACTTCAAATAGAAGAACACTTCCATCATGCAATGCCACGAGAAAGAACTGATGATCACGATAAAACCATTGTAAATCATATACATGGTCATTCACTTTAAAAGTATGTACCAATTTATAATTCATTTCCACGTTAAACACCAAAATATTTGACGTTCTATCCACCACAATCAACAATTTCCCATCATTTGAATATCGGACCAATTTCAAATTATCAAATTCACATTTGATTTCTCGGATTTTCTCACCCGTTTGAGCATTCCATATTTTGACATATTCATCTTTCCCAACCGTTGCAAACAGAAATTCTGTCCTTGGGTTAAATGAAATACTTTCAACTGCTTTATTATGTGGATCAATGATGATTTTTGAATCTACGGCTGAATCAGGAGTCGATTTCCATATTCTAATGGTTTTATCAGTACGAGAATAGACGATTCTTGTTCCTGTTGGGTTGATTGTCATGGTAATTACTTCTGAATTACCAATATAATTCCCCACTGGTTTATCACGAACGACAAATGGAGTGAAACTTTTAAAAAACGCTATGTTACTTTCGGTTATGTTATTTGACATATCAATTGATAGATGGGATTTTTATCGGAGGGGGGTCCAGGAATAAATCTTTAAGAATGATTTTGAAAAATTATTCAAAGTTTTTCTTTGTACTTTGGACTCCCTCTCGTAGAAAGTAAACACAAGTGGACAAAACACACGACCCATGCGACCAGTATATTGGAAGATCTTTTGCAATTGATTCATCTACAGATGATAGAAGAAACCAATTTTCTGCAGAGTACATCTCTGAGTTCATTTTATCCATCCGTTTTTGGTGGCTCCAATTCTTCTACTTCAGGTTGGTATTCCTTCCTGATGGATTTTGTAAATAAACCCTGTACGTTCCAAATTACATAACTGTAGTAAGCAATATCATAACTTTCTTCCTTTTTATTTTCAAACCTATACAAAATTTAAAAACGATGCCCACACCTGTCATTGTTCGTAAGAATCAACTCTCTTACGTTCAGGGTTGTTTAGATTATGGGCAGCATAATAACGTACTTCATCAACCATGACAGGGAGACCACACGTCACAAAAGCAACTGGTCCTGTTGCCTCTTTGACCTCATTGAAATTGATATCCTCAGTTGATAGCCTATCTTCCTTAAACTTAAAATAGGATAACTTGGACTTGATTGACCTTCTATCTTCTTCGACTCTATCCCTTAGCTCGAACTTTTTGTTATTATCCTGGTGTAACACAACTTCTGGTCTAGTAACATATATTGTCGTTTGAATAATGGTATTCTTCAAAAGTTCAAACTCCTCTTGGAACCATGTCAAAACTGAGTGGTTTCTAATAAAACGCAACAATTTTATGGATTTCTTTGAATCAGTTGGTAGTATTTTTGCCATATCCATTGCTTCGGAGTACACACCGGGAATACCGTTACCACCTGCAATATACACAGCTGTATCGGCATATTTTGCAGGGCTTGGGAAACCGCACGGACTTTCAAAACCTACCCTAATTGTGGCTGTATATACTCATCTAGAATTATCCTTTGGAAGTGCCAAACATTTATGTTCATTTGACCTCTTGTGTGATCAAGCGGATTTACCTGCAGCCAGACAGCGAACAAAGAATATATAAAAAAAAATTGCGACGTAAAAATGAAAAACTTCGAGCCACGTATATGAGTTCACCTATCCTCAAGTAACGCAGCTCAACCCCTATAATGTCATCACGACCTAAATTACTTTCCTTTGATGCGTTTGCAAAAACAGTTGAAGATGCCAGGATTAAAACAGCTTCCGGTGGGATTATAACTTTGATTTGTATATTGATAACCCTATTATTGATTCGAAATGAATATGTTGATTACACCACCATCATTACTCGTCCAGAGTTAGTAGTCGATAGAGATATCAACAAACAATTGGATATTAATTTGGATGTCAGTTTTATTAATTTGCCTTGTGATTTGATTTCTATCGATTTATTGGATGTTACAGGAGATTTACAATTGAATATTATCGATTCAGGCTTGAAAAAGATCAGATTATTGAAAAACAAACAAGGTGATGTTATCATGAACGAAGTTGAAGACAATGAACCAGCCTTGAGTCGTGATGTGTCATTAGAAGATTTAGCTAAAGGTTTACCCGAAGGGTCGGACCAGAATGCCTATTGTGGTTCATGTTACGGAGCCTTGCCTCAGGACAAGAAACAATATTGTTGTAATGATTGTAACACCGTTCGTAAAGCTTATGCTGAACAATTGTGGTCGTTCTACGATGGGGAAAACATTGAACAATGTGAGAAAGAAGGATATGTCAAGCGTTTGAGAGAAAGAATTAACAACAATGAAGGTTGCAGAATCAAAGGTACGACCAAAATCAACCGTGTTTCTGGCACAATGGACTTTGCTCCAGGTGCATCATTCAACCGTGATGGCAGACATTTCCACGACTTGTCATTGTACAAGAAATATGGGGATAAGTTCAACTTTGACCATGTGATTAACCACTTATCATTTGGAGAGGTTCCTAGCGGTGGCGAAGTAGACGAGATGTTTGATTCAATTCACCCATTAGATGACTACCAATTCATGTTACATAAGAAAGACCATGTCGTGTCATACTTCTTGAAAGTTGTTGCTACCAGATACGAAAGTTTGGATTATTCCAAAAGAATAGACACCAACCAATTTTCAGTCATTACCCACGATAGACCATTAGCTGGTGGAAAAGATGACGATCACCAACACACATTACATGCAAGAGGAGGAATTCCTGGTGTTAATTTCAACTTTGACATCTCACCATTGAAAATTATCAATCGTCAACAGTACTCTAAAACTTGGTCAGGGTTTGTCTTGGGTGTTATCAGTTCCATTGCGGGCGTTTTAATGGTTGGTACTTTGTTGGATCGTTCTGTGTTTGCAGCTCAACAAGCTATTAAAGGAAAGAAGGATATATAGACCAATATCGCTAACAAAAAAAAATAAATAAAGTATATTCTGTATAGAGATGAATGATAAAATATTAACATTTACAAGAATTTAAATTTGCAGCAACCGACCCACTTATATTAGAAAAGGTAACGATCTGAAAAAAAAAAACTGAAAAAAATTCATGCCTATGTACAAATTAAGTATCTAATGCTCTTTAAATATCATTAAATAAATGCTCTATGTCTTTGTAATATTCTTTTGGAAGGACTTCACCCAATTCTTCTTTGGTCAACCAGTTGAATTCCAAACCTTCTTCTTGAGGTTCAAATATTCCAGACAATATGTGCGACTTTATGAAATATTGTTTCTTTGAAGATTCAGTAGCAACATGACATGGGGTTTTGGCAACGTTAAAATAGTTGATCTTCTTACCACCAATTGAGTATAAACCACTTTCGGCCAATTCATGCAATGGAAGCAAAGTTTCATTTTGTTCGAAGTTTGGCAATTTCCACTTACCACCATTTGCTTTGATGGCCAAATACAATGTTCTGCTCAATCTTCTTTCCAAACTGGTCAAGTCATTCTTCTTATCGGCATCAGTGATCCTTGAATTAGGTTCAATTTTTCTGGCAATGTCGTTTTCCTTTGCATTCATTTCGTCCTCTTCTTCCAACTCATTCTTTTCTTCATAAGTTTTTGGTACACTTACGTATTGTCTGAATCTACGATCTCGATTGTGCTTCAAGTCTGGTTTACCTTGAGGATAAAGAACCCCTTTGTCATAACTTACTGGATTGGTATTTAATTCTTTGTATTTTTGTTCGGATAAAGTACCTGGTCTAAAATAGAACCACTTTGGGAAAGTCCACATTAATCTTCTCCATAATTCGGTTTGATATTTGTAGAATTGTTTGTCAAACTTTGGCACATCTGCAGTAACGATCGGTAATCTTGATAAGACCAAGGTCAGGGAAATTGTGGATGGTGTAGCGGTTGCAGTTGAGTAATTCTTTACTAGTCTCTGAATCGACGTGTTCCTCATTGTGCTCTGCTGAATATATATATGTTGCGGACAACCACCAAGATTCTGTTTGTTTAGTTCAAACTCTTTTTGATTGCCTGAAAAATTTTCTTCTCAGTCTCTTCACTGTAAACACACGACCTATGATCTTTGTCGTGTACTTCGGAATAAAAGTTTACTGCGTAACTTTTTTTTTTCCTCATTTCCATCTTTACCAATCACCTTGCCACCTCACAGAATCACATTTTTTTTGACTCTTCTTCTTTATTTCCTTATAACAACAACAGCAACTAAACCACACACAACAATCCAGAGGAGTTAAAAGAACTACTAAACAAGTAATATAAACGTAGCTTAATTTTTAATTTTTAATTTTTTGCCGATAGTATTTTTTTTAACATTTTTACCTTTGGCTTTTATTTAGTTCTACATTCACAACATTAGTAATAGTAGTGCACGAGTATCACCAAGAGCAACCACAGTGCCACTATTGAAAATTCCCGCTGAAGAATCATTGAAGAACATCATTGGAATCATAGTATAATAGATAACATCACATTTGTAAATCTAAAGCAGTCGTATTCTCATATTATTGATCTTTGATAAATTTCGTAATTTTTTTTCCCATAAACTTTCGTATCTATTAATATTTGGGAGTAGGTAAACGCATAATGTCAACACCGGGTTTAGAAGAATTTGAAAAGATTTTGAAGGAGATACCAACTTTACCGTCACCAGGTGCCTCGGGTTCACGTATCAAAAGATTGACTGATATAGCTGTCAAGGAAATTAGTCCAGAGACTGAATCTAAATTGATGGGAATCTTGTATTCTCAATGTAAAGCGAATTCATCTGCGAACAAATTGGGTACATTATATGTTGTCGATGCTATAGTTAGAAAATTTATCGAAGAAGCCAACAAGAAGAGTCAAGCATTAGTGCAAGATGCTCCGGAGGGCACGTATGCTTCTGCCGTTTTCAAAATCAATGAATTGATCGAATCGATAGTAGATGATGCCATGGAACTACTGATTAACCCTTCGGTGAACAACAAAATAGAAAAATTGATTGAGATCTGGGTTAATGCGAAGACGTTTTCAGACGAGGTCCTTGGAAGAATCAAAAACAAGTATTTCAGGTCCACCACGCCACCAGGCTCTCCACCAAAAGCTAGCATTGAACCAGTTAAGCCAGATGCAACTGAAAGCTCTATAGAATCGAACAGTATTTTGCTGGCCTTGGCTTCTTTGTCGAAGACTGGTCCAGAAAATGATTCGCCAAATATCTCGCAACCATCCTCCAGCAATAACAATGATAGTACCAGTGCTTCTGATATCTTATCTCAATTATCCAGTACTCTAGCTGCCAACAGCAGTAGTAATAGTAGCGGTATGTCTCAACCTCCACAACAACCTCCACAACAACAACCGCCACAGCAACAACAATATCCTCCTTATCAACAACCAGGACTCAATAATGACCAACAAACGTTGCTCAATATGTTGCAGCAGATGCAGAATAATAATCCTGCTCAGCAGCCCCCTGCACCTGTAGATTACGAGGGCGCCAGAAGGTCGCGTGATAATGATTATGGTTCATATGGGAGAAGAAATAGATCCAGATCTCCTTCCCGTGGCCATAACAAATATGTGAGATCACCACCAACCCAGTCTGTTCAAGCACTTCAACAAAACATGCAAAATTTGAGACAACATCAACAGTTTTCACAGCAGCCTCCAAGACAAGAATATGGTAATCAATACGGCCAAAATAACAATGTCCAAGGGAACCCTGCCAATGCCCCACCACCTCATATGATGGGAGGTGAAATGAATGTACCAGGGGCTCCTCATTTCCGTCCAAGAAATGTCGGTTTCGATGCTACCATCCCACAAGCTACTGTCAAGGTATTATCCAGAACTTTATTTTTGGGTGGTGTTCCAAGAAATATGGACGAAAGAAGTTTGGCTCAAGTTTTGAGACCTTTTGCTGAGATTCAATCGGTTATCTTGAACAGTGAAAAGAAACATGCGTTTGTTAAAGTATATTCAAGAAGAGAAGCAGAGCAAGTCATCACCTCGTTTAACAAAGATGGTGCTTTGCCATTAAGAACTAGATGGGGTGTCGGATTTGGCCCTAGAGATTGCTGTAATTACCAACATGGTATATCGATTATCCCAATTCAAAGGTTAACCGATGCTGATAGAAATTGGATAGTAAGTGCTCAATGGGGAGGTACCGGCGGTCAGCCAATCCTGAGTGGTATGGTTGTTGATGAACCTGATATTGAAATTGGATCAGGCCTCTCTTCGAAAGCAATGTCGAAGAAAATGCCTACCAATTCAGCGAGAAATGGACCAAGATCCAACAGACCAGGTGAACCAGACGAAGAATATGTTAAAACTACATTGTTACCGCAACAAAATATTCAAATGAGTCATGGTGCTCAACCGGAATTTAGTACCTACCAACAATCTGCAGTTAATCCTCTTCAAGGATTGTTTGCAAACAACATGGGTCAACCGGGTCCTCCTCCTCAGCAACAACCACCCCAAGGCGGTATGAATAATAGCGATGCTCTAGCTGCCTTAGCCGCATTTATGCAAAACTCTTCACAGCAATGAAACCAGTTCAAAGTAGGTAGATGAAAAAAATGTATATTAATAAATTGTAATCCCTAATATTGTAATTTAGGTTTTGTAGTTCCCTACAACCTCTGTTTATGGTGATAGATCGTAATGCCGCATAACTCACCAGAACTTAAAAAAATCCTAAAAAAAAAAAAAAAACCCACCAGGGGATAGACAGATAGCATGTATCAATATATCTATGGCAACGTAGCATGACATTGAAGAACAAAGAGTATGGAAGTTTAAAGCCAAGTAGACGTCCGACTAGTCTGAGCGGATCAGCTGCTAGGATTGGCAAACCAACAGACTCTAAACCCAGCAATACAATGCACGGCATTTTTTCAACTAGCAATACATCAAGTAAGGTGAAGAAATCTTCTAAGAGACCGAAATTCGTGGTTCATAGCAGCAGTCCAGACACGTCATATACAAATTCAATTGAAGATAATTACTCACAAGGACTAATTCTGCGCAAGAAGCATAAGAATAAGAATATGTTTGATCTAATTGATGTCAAGAAGCTAGAAAAATCTTCTTCTGCATCCATAAAAAAAGCATACACAAATGGAATAGCCAAGCCTAAGGACCTAAAAATTGAGGGGTTGATAGAAGTTAGTGATGATGAAGACACAACCGAAGATAATTCCACAAGATTGTCATCCTTTGTTGAAAAACTTGATCCGAAAAACCTACTTCACTCATTAGAAGAACACAACAAGGAAAAGTATAAAGATATTCTTAAAAAATATAAAGGAATCCCACCACCCATTATTCTGAGGAAAAAGTTATTGGAGAGGGCAGATAAGCATATGAAAATTATCAAGAAGATTCTAGACCAAAAAGAAGAACCTTGTGCATATTATTATCTTGCGAGAGAGCAGTGTTACAAATCGGAACATGAAACGATGTCTACACTGGATAGATGGAACATCAAATGGGAAACGTATTTTGGTGGTTACTATGGTTTGGAACGTCAATCGATTATTGGCAATCATATATTGGACAAATTTGAAAACAAGTTAATCAAGTTTAGTAACGGGAACAAGACTGTGAGTTATTGGAATATTTCCCAGTTTTCGACTTACGTACTAGCAAATGAAATAATTATTAGAATGATTATGGAAGATATGAATTTGGATTTCAAAGAGGCGGAGGCATTTTGCCAACGAACTACAGACTATGGAATTGTGGTAGCAGATTCAATAGAAGTTGTTAGTGGAGATAAAGAGGAAGAAGAGGAAGAGGATAACGAGGATGGCCACTGTGACGATAGCGATGTCATACTTGTTCCAAACAAGAAAAGAAAGTTATAGACATTTTGTTTTAGATAGCAAATAGACGTGTCGTAGAATTATCGAATTGACTTCCTGTGATTGATTGGGCGTAAAAAGTCTCATCGCGCGTACGCTACCGGTCCCACAAAAACTTTGATCAAGAAAATTAATTGACAAGAATCTTTTGATAAATCAACTTTGAAAAAGTAATATTATTAAATTCCCCCAATTATTCACAATTTCGTTGTTCGTCCCATCAATAAAGTCGGCGTTGAACCCGACATACAACAAAGCATTAGCTAAATTTTTTCATCAATCGTTCAAAATGTTGAATAACGACACTGTGTTTACCAAAGATATCGCATGCACAGCAATCACTGGCAAAGATGCTTGGAATAGACCCACTCCACAACCAATTACAATTTCTTTGAATTTCCACACTGATTTTCATAAGGCTTCCAAGTTTGATAACTTGAAATATTCAATCAATTATGCGGTTATTACCAGAAATGTAACGGAATATATGAAATCCAATGAACATTTAAACTTCAAATCGTTGGGAAATATTGCGCAAGCAGTAAGTGATATCGGGTTGGATGAGAGTCGAGGTGGGGGATCTTCAGTGGAAGTTACAATCAAGAGTACCAAATCTGAAATTAGAGCTGATAGTGTGGAATATTTCATTGAAAGAAACAACTTAGGCATTGCGCCACCATTAGACGTATTTAGAGTGAATAAATTGAGATTATTGACTATTATTGGGGTCTTTACATTTGAAAGATTACAAAAGCAGATTGTTGATATAGATTTGGAGTTTAGAATTAAGGATAATTCAAATTTATATTTTCATAAAATCATTGAGGACATTGTGAGTTACGTCGAATCTTCCAATTTCAAGACAGTGGAGGCACTTGTTTCCAAAATTGGACAATTGACTTTCCAAAAATATGGTTCTGATATTGAAGAAGTTCGAGCAATTGCAACGAAGCCAAATGCATTCAGTCATGTCGAAGGAGTGGGTGTGTCATCGACCATGAAAACCGATAATTTCCAAGACATGGAACCAATTGACATAGATGCTAATTTGCAATCTGCTACTTCATTTGACTTACCCGTGGAAGATAATAAAGCAGGTGAATGTGAAGGGTACCATACTGCATATATTGCATTTGGCTCAAATTCAGGAGATCAAGTTTTGAACATAAACGACGCACTTAAATTGTTGCAAGGTTATGGAATAACCGTTGAATCGACTTCCTCATTATACATTTCGAAACCGATGTATTATTTAGACCAACCAGATTTTTTGAATGGAGTAGTTAAGGTCCATTTTACTGACATTTCACCTCAAAGACTCTTGGAAATCCTTAAAGAAATCGAATATACCCATATGGGACGAGTTAAGAAATTTGATAATGGACAAAGATTAATAGATTTGGACATTATATTATATGATGATGTTACTTTAAATACAGAAAATTTGATTATCCCACATAAATCCTTACTTGAAAGAACGTTTGTTTTGCAACCATTGTGTGAAATTTTACCACCGGATGTTATCCACCCAATTAGTGCAGAAAGCATGCACAGTCATTTGAAACAGTTATTAAACGAAAAACCTCAAGAGGATAAATCAATTCAGGAATCATCTGATTTGCTTCAGTTTATCCCTGTGTCTAGATTGTCATTGGCAACATCAAAAAATGCCTTGAAGTTCGATCATATCAACCACAAAACGCCAACTTTAACAATGGGTATATTGAATATGACGCCAGATTCGTTTAGTGATGCAGGTAGATATTATGAGAAAGAGATGGAAGACATTGTTAAGGAAGCTGAGAGATTGGTTGAAGAAGGTGCGGATATCATTGACATTGGTGGTGTTTCAACCAGACCAGGCAGCACAGAACCTACCGAAGAAGAAGAATTAAGTAGAGTTATCCCGTTAGTGAAAGCAATTCGTGAGTCGTCAAATCCTGCATTAAGTAATGTCCTAATTTCAATCGACACTTATCGTAGTAATGTTGCTGAAGAAAGTTTAGTTGCAGGTGCTGATATAATTAACGATATATCAATGGGGAAGTACGACGACCTAATGTTTGATGTCGTAGCATTGTATGGATGTCCTTACATCATGAACCATACTAGAGGAACGCCCAAGACAATGTCTAAATTGACAAATTACGAATCAAACACTAATGATGACTTGGTTGAGTATGTCATTGACCCGAAGTTTGGACAACAAGGTGAACTAAATGTTTCCACCGAAACAAAAAATCTACTCAACGGAATAAGTCGTGAATTGAGTTTACAAATGTTTAAAGCCATAGCTAAAGGAGTCAAGAAATGGCAACTTATAGTTGATCCAGGAGTTGGGTTTGCAAAGAATTTGCAACAAAACTTGGATGTTATCCGTCATGCATCGTTCTTCAAGAAATACTCAATCCAGCAAAACGAAAGAGACGGCAATTCCATTAGACATAAATACGTAAGTTTTAACGGACTGCCAGTGTTAGTCGGTACTTCTAGAAAGAAATTCTTGGGTACTTTGACGGGCAAAGAAACCAACCCACAGGATAGAGTCTTAGCGACTGCTGCTACGGTAACTGCAAGTATTGAACAACATGCAGATATAGTCAGAGTGCATGACGTCAAAGAAATGAAAGATGTCGTTCTAACAAGCGATGCTATATATAGGTCTATCTAGGCTATTTCGTTCTTCCCTGGGGTATTAAACTTCTTCTTCATTTTATTACTAATACTTTTATTCCAAACCATCCCACTCATCATTGGTCGGCGATGGAAACCGTATACTTCATGAATGTCCATATCTTCGTCCACCAATTTTCTTCTTTCCTCTTCCGTCGTACCAGTTAGGCTTTGTTTCTCTAATTTCTTATTCAATGTCTTCCTTTGCTTGGAAACAAAATCCCTGCATTTGTTAATTTCATCTTGGGACAATGAGCCAAATCCATAACCACCAATTTTCTTGAAACAGAAATCAATCAACAAGTTCGGATCATTGATCTTTTTAGGGAAATTTTGCAAAAGTTGGATCAATTCAATCAGTTCAGTTTCTGTTCCTCCTCCTTGTTGTTGTACTTGTTTTGCTTTAAACTCTGGTGACTCTAGACACAATTTCAAAATCGTCAACGAGATCCGGAATATTGTCTTCGACCCTTCGTACCAGATTATATCCCATATTCTCAACGTAGTTTCAATTGGTAATATACCCACAAACAAGGACATGAACCAAGACGAAGTAACTAACGTCACGGGAGGTAATCTCGTCAAAATCTTGTCTTCAGAAAGGGTTTCACCATCAAAATTTTTACCCAATACTTGCCACAATTGAGGGATATATTCTTTAACACACAACATCAATACCCCTTGATCGGTATGAACTCCTTCTAAATTTTCCAGGTGTACGTTGGGGATGATTTTCTCCGTTAGTATAACCAACATCCAGAATGATTTTTCCTCATTCAAAAATAATAATAAAAGACCAGCTATAAAGTTTAATGATTGACAGTATCCGATTTTGGGCTTGTAGTGAGCGAATGCCACCAATACTTTTCTCAACGATACAATGAGTGGTGGATCAGGTGCTTGACTTGAATCGTCGGTAGGAATTCTATCAGTAGTATTGAAATATATGTTGTCGGGGAACGTCCTGTATAGATCTCTCTCAATCACATCTTTATAATCGTTGCTTGTTTCATTAAGACTTTTCTGATATACCCCCTTCTTTAATTTCTCTTCACCACCAGCATAAAAGAACCATGCTTCTCCTCTCAATGATGGTGGGAATCCATTTTTCCTGATCATCTGCTTGGTTTTTTTTGATTTTGGTGGGAATGTCGTAGTTGATTTCATTAGATGTTTCCATTTTTGTTCTATATTTTCGTCAATGTAAGGCTTGGAGTCTCCCTGTAGTTTGAACCCATAGTCGTCTACCAGTATTTCATCTTCTGTATCTTCTGTATATATGTCTATCACTTCCATCGTGTCAATGTTCTAAATATGGGCTAGATAACATTATGAAATTCAGTAGTTGAAATTAAGATATTTTCTTTTTTTGCTTTTATGGCGCCTTTACTAATGACAGTCGTGTGTGGGTGGAACCGAATTCAGCAATTTTCCAGACATTTTAATAACATTCCACAATGTATCCATACCCCGGCATCGACAAATTAAAATTCCATTTCCTGATAAGTAATCCGTGCGGTTATCTAAGTGAAACACTGTATGATAGTACAATTTACAGTGCCTTTACTTCAGTTACTCCGTCTATCAATTAACCAAATTCGTCTGGGGGGAAATAGTGGCTGTAAATCGACTGTCGTGATTTTCTTAGCTACTTTTTTTTTGCACGACAACGCAATCCTCAAGCACTAGTAAGAACGTTCTTCTTACGAAGCATTGTCCACCAGCACCAACTATTATTCCCAAACCAAGCAATATGTATTGGAAGAACACATGGTGGGAAGGCACCGTCTACCAGTCATGTCGACGTAGCACGCTACCGGAAGGTGTGATAATATCAAATTCTATTAGTGGACCAAGCGTGTCTTTTATATCCCGAGCAGTTTATCAGCCCACATGTTACGAAGATAGTGTTCCCGTAATGAATACAAATGTTGGATTTGTCATGAATAATTTTGTCCCCTCACTCCCCATAGTTGCCGAGAGTTGGTATGAATATACGCGGGACTCAGTACGGGGATCATTTGCGTATAGTTTTGTGTCCATCATTTATGCCATATCCGTACTGGCAGTTATTATTTGGTTTTTGACCATATTTGTCTTGACTAATTACACGATCAAACCGTCCTGGTTATTGAAAACCAGTACTTTATTGTCCACGGTGTATATTGTCGTGGTTGTTATTAAATCGATAGTGATATTGCATGGCCAACAACGAGAAGGGTATCTACATGGAACGAAGCTCCTTGATGAAATCAACAACTACAATCCAATAAATATCATTGATCTAATAGTGGTGTTTCTATTACAAATTAACCAGGTGCAAATTTTGATGAGGATTTTCCAACGACAAAAGGATAAGAGAATGACGTTTTTTGTGGGATTAATTGCCTCGTTAACTTCACAAGTGATTTGGGGAGTTTCACAGTTTTATAATTTTGGAAAAGATAGCGATGCGGGAGATATTTTACCTGCATTCATTTATTTGGTCAGAATAGCGATGGCCTTATGTTATGCCGCAATCATTACTGTGTATTTCATTTCTAAAATTCAAGTAATTATAGCCAACAAGAAAATCTGGCTCCTAACATTGTTGACGTCGATATTGATTTACAGTCCCGTGGCATTTTTCATTGCGGATGTATCGAATGCGTTTGTTTACGAATTGTCAGAAATCTTTTCGGTGGTGAATTATGTGATCGGTGTGGTTATTCCGTGGGAATGGTGCAATAAATTTAATCTAATCATGAAAGCCAAAGAAAAGGAAGGAGTATTAGGAAGAAGATTTTACGAGGATGAGTTGTATGAGTTGGACCGGTTTGAATTGTTTGTCGAAGAACAAGTTCCAGACGACGAAGATGAAGGTGGAGAGACTCATGCGAACCTAGAAGACGAAGCAGGAAGAAACGGTTCTGGGGAACAAAACAGACTTATCCGTTCCACTAGCATGGCCACAGAAGGAGTCACTCCCAAGGAAGAGTTAACGACTACTGAAAAATTGAAGCATGCTTTAAGCTTGACCAAAAAAACGTTCCTTACAATCACTGATAATATAATTGCTGCTGGTTTTGCTATTCCTAGATCGGTGAGTGTTTCGACGCAATCACTAACAGGTAAACCAAAAGGTGCTGATGCACAAGACTTAAGCAATACACAAGAAGTTGTTCCCGATTTCAACCCTGAAATGTTTGAGCAAAGAAATGGCGAAGAAGCGCTAGTGGAATCCTCGTCAACCAACAACATGGCGTCAATGGATACCAACACCAACAACAGACGAAGAAATGTATATGTCTATGCTAGAAAAGAAGTAGTTTTAGATACATTTAGTGACGAATAAAATATTACGAACCGTTATTTATTTATTAATTAATTTATTTGTTTATTTATTTACATATTTATCTATGCGTTTTCTGTTCCAATTTTCTCATGTCCTCTTTTCGCTATTTCAAGAGCTGCTTCTTCGTATCCTGGAATATGAATATACTCAATCCCATGGTCCAACAATTTCTGATACGATGAATTATTTTTGACAAAAATATCAGGTTCTAGTACCCCAACAAAACATGTTGTGATACCTTTTGTTCGCAAAATCCTATCCACACATGGTAAGTTCCCACTTAATCTCAAAGAACAAGGCTCCATGGTTGTGAAAATTTCTGTTCCTTCAGGAACTTCTTTTACACCATCGTGTGCTGCGAAATACTTTTCTAATGCACATTGTTCAGCATGTGTATTTCCAGGTAATTCACGGGAATGACCAGTGGATAATACCTCTCCATTATTCACCAACACGCAACCAACATTAAATTGAGTTTGGGTTTCATCACACTTTTCAGCTTGTTCAATTGCGAGTTCCATAAATCTTCTACTTGGTTCCACCGCCCATTCAGGATACTCTGTTTTATAACTCCAAGATCCATCATCTGCCTCATATTTATATGCATGTAGCCATAAATCCAAGTCATTGCAACCAGGATCAGAATACATTGGTAACCCCGTAATAGGACATATTTCTTCTAATAAAACTTCTCCATCACCTTGCGGATGTATCCACGAGGTTGCAGGTTTTGATTTTCCAATCAAATCCAATTTCTTCTTGATTTGTTCAAAATCAGCTTCCCCGTCCTTACCCAATTTTTCACCCCAAATAAATTCGCTTGAATAAATTGGGTCATTGGCAATTGGATGTCCGATATATTGTAAATGGACTCTAATTTGATGTGTTCTTCCAGTTAGTGGGAAACATTTTACAACCGAGGTATCGGTGATTGGATCAAATGAGATTCTCTGGAATGTCGTTTTGGCTTCTTTACCATTCTCAACGTCAACGACATTCAATGTTACCTTCGGTGCTATGGTATTCAAAGGTTTATCAACAGTGATCCTCTCGACTGGGAACTTGCCCTTAACTCGAGCAATGTATTCCTTGCTCACATTCCTGTCCCTGATCTGTGACATCATGTCATTGGCACCTTTCGACAGTTTTCCCAAAAACATCAAACCTGAAGTTAACCTATCCAATCGGTTACAAGGGTGAACTGTTTTGTCCAATTCATGTTGAAAAACCTTGGTGATGGTATTGTATCTATATCTCCCAGTTGGATGAACAGGTATTCCGCTTGGTTTGTCAATTACTAGTAAGTCGTCACTCTCATAAACAATCTTAATTTCTCTCGAAGTAACTGGTGGCTCACGTCTGTAGCTTCTGTGGGAAATCAAATCACCGTTTTTCAATATCGTTTCCAAATTTGCCGTTTGACCATTGACTTTCACTTGTCCAGAACCAACAGCTTCTCTATACGCTTCTGCCGAACGATCCCTAAATTCATCAATAAACACATCAATTAACTTCCGGTCTATCCATCTCAATTTGCAATAGGTTAAATAGGTGTAGTAGTACGGGGTAACGCGACGTAATCTCCCTTCAATCACATAATTTGCACCTTCTGCTTCTTCTTCGTGGATGGTCTTGGTGTTGTTGCCATTTTCACCATTGCTTATCTTGTGTTTATCTACATCCTGTTGGCGTATTCTGAAACCTTGGGAGTCGAGCAATTTTGCAGGACGACTGCGTTGCGTTGGGGATGCAGCACGTTTCATTCCTGTTGAAGATTCGGTAGACATGGATCTAAAAAATTTTAAAACTGAAATGGTTTGGGTTTTGAACAATACCATTCAAAGGAAAACAAAAATAAAAAAAGGAAAAAGGACAAGGTGTTCTTTGTATGACCCGATATGAAGCGTATCTTCTGTGTAGATCGGAGAATGTATTCGATGATGATCTTTGGAGAATCTGAATTTTTCAGTCCAAGATTCTTAGTACAGTGTTTTTATCATACCAAATGAAAGATTATTGTTTGTTCTAGTGCGACAAATTTATTCGTAGTTAACAAAATATTTTATTCGTAGTAATTGATAAATTGTGTTCATACCAGATGACAGCAATTGTTCGTACCATATACCATACATTTTTGGTGTGAAATTATTTGGTCACGTATTATGAATATTTCAGTGACCATTAGTACTAATAAATTTGAACGCCTTCGTACGATCTTTCTTTTACAATTAGTCCGAATAATTTTGTTGCGCTGGTTTGAATCAAACGTAAAAAGACTGTACTTCGCGTTGTTTCACCATTTGCCAACTTGGTCTACATGGACTCCACAGCTTAGCACCTAACACTCTAGAATCAATGGAGAGTTGATATTCTTTCGTATCCTTTAGACATCTATAACTCTTATAACTTTTCTCTGACATTAGCATCCTTGGTGTTAGGTAATGTTTGTGAAATTCCTATGTCTTGCCAATTTTTACTTTGCTGATTTCTTCACAAATTGGTTCAAAAAGTGTTGCAAATTCAAACAAGATAAGCAACAATAGTAATTCATTTATTAGCTGATGCTCTGAAATACAAGCGCAGTATTGAAAACGTAAAGCTCTTACCCGATTTCCACTTTCTACATCCTTGTTTAATCACAATAGAAGTTTGTTCCTTTGTTGTCTTCGTAAATAGCTCGTAAGTTTAGCTTCTTTGTATATCTATATGGGCTTGTATTGCGCAAATCTATTAACAACCCTCAAATACTCAATACCCTCTTCGTGGAAACAAAACATGTATCCTATATCGTATATCTCTTTGCAATAGATAACTGGTGGCTCCACTGCAAGTTTTGTTCTAAATAATCATAAATCCGAAGAGTGCCCCCAAAGTCGGGGAATAACTTTCTATGGATCATGCACGCATGCAACTGGCTTCTGTAAAGCATAAGATTTGATTGCCGAACTTCATTTGAATCATGGGATCAAATACAGCCAGGCATTACATAACTCTAGGAGTTAATTGCCAGATGCACGTCAAGTGGGGTGCCTAGGTACCAGTATATGCTCAATTTGAATAACGGCAAGAACGCCAAAATGATAATTATATCTGTTGTAATTTGATTCTATCTTGAAGCAAACAGATCCGATCATCATGTTGTCGAGAGAAACAACCGATACTATTAATAACCAAACGTCACCTACATGCCTGCCTCTCCAAACCCCAGTAACAAGGAGAAAGAATTTCTTCATCAATAATTGCTCAGCAAACACACCAGTAAACTGGCCGGACTTCAGAAATCACCCTTGATCCTCGGGAGCTTAACCAATTACATTTCCAAATGAGGAAATATTCTCAATGAACATGAACACGAAAATCTCCCAACCCTCAAGTAATAATTTGGTGATCATAATTTTTTTTTTGAAAAAAACATGCAGTTACACGACTTCTATCACGTCACCATAGAATAATAAGGGTACCTTAAAGATGTATAACCAGAAGGGTTGCCGGTTGCAAAAAAAATTACAGAGAAAAACAACCACTGTAGTTATGTAAGTTGCTAATAGTGGTTATGACTTGTATTATTTAAATAGAGGCTAGTTTTCACGAAAGCAAAAGAATTATTTTTTATTTCTTGAAAAGTGGATTAAAAATGTATGGGCAAAAAATTTTTAAGACTATATATAACACAACTAAGATGAAGAAGAACAATCTCTAGCAATATGACCAACCTTACCACAGTTATAACAAGTTTTGGCATCACCGGAACTCTTACAGTCACGAGCATAGTGGTTTGGACCACCACATTTGAAACAATTAACACCGGTGTTTTTAGATTTTGGTTCTGGACAGTCGTTTGATTCGTGACCAGATTGGTGACAGTTGTAACAGAGTCTTTCTGTTTGCTCACAAGCAGCGGCAATGTGACCTAATTGACCACATTTGTAACAGCTACGTGGACCTCTGTTGAATGAACGTTGTTGAGTTGACATTATTTGTTTAGTTCGGGATTTCTTAACCTGTCGATATGAGCTTTGTAAGTAGAAGAAAATTTTTCACTGCAATTTTTTTCGTTCCCTCTTCGAGATCGAGGAATTTTTTTTTTGTTCTGTTCCAATTGACACTACACCCACATCATACACTATACTAAACTATTTTACTATACTATACTATACGGAAAGTGAGAAAGAAATCATACAATCATACAATTGTACAACAAGTAATTTTTTCTTCCCTTTTTCATTCCCCACGTCAAACCAAATACACTTCCAAACCAACCAAAAAAACAATGCAATACCCTTATTTGATCTCCAGAGTACTTGATCCGCTAGTTGGTATAGGTATCGGTGTCTTGTCATACTATTCATACGAACAGCGAGTGGGAAGAGAACGAGGACATTCGTTGAACGAATTATTGATTAAGAAATACACACACTTGGAAAAGAAGAAAACTTTCTAAATAGTCGACTTGAATTTATCTAGGATTTCTTTGGCTTTATTCTTATCTTTGACATCTTGTAATATAGTTTGATATATTTTATCCCACGAAATTGTAGCAGGAACGACTTCTGGAACGACCACTTGTTCCACTTCTTCCTCTTGTTTAACCACCTTTGGCGCAGAAACCATACAATTGAACGATCTGTCTTCCAATGTCGACAACACGGTCGAGTCTTGAACAACTTTGGATTTAACCAACAATTTCAAATCAGCTGGAGTCACTCCTTTCAATGCATCGACGGATTCAATTAGCTTCACTTTGACCTTATAAATGGTATAATTCACAGGAATGCTATTCAATTCAGCTTGAAACTTAAATGGTGGCTTAATCGACTTGAAACTTAAATCTACCGTAGATACTTGCAGGCTCTTTCTTTCAACAGCAGGGAACTTGTATGTGAATTTCGGTAAACTTGGACCCAACGATTCCAAGTTGTTGTAATCCTGAGTCGAGTTGAACTTATTTAAAGGTTCACTCTTGGATAATTGCATCAATTCTAGATACGTGTCAATGAATTGTCTCTCACTGGAGATGTTACTAACGGTAGCTGTAGACATGACTGACGTTGGTTGAAGTAGTAGTCGTGTTGCCTTGGGCTTGTCATTTTCTTTTCTTCGGTAATTTTTTTTTGCTCTCTTTGGTCTCTGTCTTTCAGAGGCGCAACAAAAAAAAATCATAATCACAACCCAAACCCATTTCTTCCTCTCAATACCGAAACCTAACTGCCTTTCGCCCAATGAGTTTTTTCACTTCGTTCAAGAACAAATACACACCATTGGGTCAAAATCCCGATGGCGCTCCCTTACCACCACCTGTCACTCAACCCGATGCTAACAACAATTCGTTGTCGTCGAAATTGCAAAAATTGAACCCTTTCAGATCCCAATCGGTCTATTTACAAGACGATGAAAATTATGTTACATCTGAACCAGGAATGTTTGAATTACTGAGATGGGACCGAATGCTAATCTTTGCCTTGTGTTTTGCAGGATCTGTTTGTTGTTATTTGATTTGTATCTTTTTGTTCCCCGTCTTATCGTTAAAACCTAGGAAATTCGCCTTGCTTTGGTCAATTGGGTCAATTTTGTTCCTAGTTAGTTTCGGAGTCTTACAAGGTTTTCAAGCTTATATGGTGCACTTGTTCCTGAGCACAAGAATCATATTTACTGTGATATTTGGTGCAAGTATTGTTTTGACTATTGTCTCGAGTGTAGCCTTGAAGAGCACGTTGTTGTCCATATTGTTTGCAGCAATTCAATTGCTTGCCGCAGTATGGTACGCGGTTAGTTATTTCCCATTGGGAAGACAGACATTAAATTTGGCAGGAAATGTAGCTAGAAGCCAAGTAGATACATGGATAAGTAGTTAGTTACAAATTTATACATTCTCTATTGAATATAAAGTTCGATAAACTCATCTTTTTCAAAGTCTGGAAATGCAGATTGTAAACCTTTCTCGACAACTTTCACAATGGCGGGGTTGGCGCTGGTGTCGTTCTTAACGGCGTTGGATAATTCCATAACCTTCTCACCTATCACCTTCAATTTCTTCGAACCATCTCTATTTAAAACTTTTTCCAAGTTCTTGACGGCTTGTAATGCCAAAACATATTTTCCTTGTAACAAATAAATTTTGAACAAAACTTCCCAAGTCAATCTCAAATTCTTACCTTCCTCTATCAATGGCTTAAACAATACGAACAATGCTTCTAAAATATCCTTCTCGATTAAGTCATGGTATAGTTTGATACCAAACGGATCTGAATCATCTTTTTCGCTCTCCACTTTATTAGCGAAACCAGCTCTCTTTTTAGTCATTTGTGCCTTTTGTTTTTTGTGTTTCTTATTATTCTTCTTGAGCTTAACATCTTCGTCTTCGCCGTTTTCGGTTGCAAGTTGCTTCTGCTCGTTGTAAATTTCAAAATACAAATCAGTCAATCCGTTTAATGCTCTCATGTAGATTGGAGTTGAATGGATTTTGTCTTCCCATTTCAACGTGTCAATGTAATCTCGTGGGGTACCACGTCTCAAACTATAGGAATGGAAATCGTATTGATCGTTGTAGAAAATGTCAAAGTTCTTAACAACAGCGCGAAATCTCTTCAATGCCAAACCTCTGTAAATCTCAACATTTTCAGAAAGTTCTTCATTTTCTTCTCCATATTTCAATTGTTTTTGGTATTCATGATAAATTCTTGCGTATGCCTCCGCAGACTCAACTAGGACCCAATTCACTTGCATGGTATGTAAATCTTTACAACCATTGATAGCATCCTCGTCCAATTTTGTGAACAATGAAATACAATCAATAGCTTCATCCACTTTGTTAGCACGGAACAAGTATTTCGTCGCCTTGGAGTTGATGAAACGATCTTGCAAATCCAATAATCGTCCTTCAGTCATGATTTCGCTGGCTTTCACCAAGTCACCTTGATGTTTGACAATTCTGGCCTTAATAATGTACAATTCCACCAAAGTTGGGGAATGCTTGATGGCAGAATCAATGTGTGCCAGAGCTTGTGCCAAATCCTTCTTATACAAGTAGTGTTGCGCAAGGTAGTAGTTGGTCCAAACCTTGACTGTGGGGTTGGTCAATTTGGGCACATCGTGTTCATAGAAATCCAAAACGATCGATTCAATAATTTCTAGCTTTTTAGGATTTTTGTATAATGGTTTCATATTGACAAAAGTTGCAGGGACACCGCGGAGCAATTGAGGAATGAGATAGTCTCTGGCGGCTTTTTCAAATAACACACTATCGGATGGTAAGAAACTCAATGGTAAGAACTTTGGAGGATCTGAGCGAGGATAGAACTTGCTCAACTTTTGATACAACTTGAATCTCAACTCAGCTGGTTTGTTGGCGGTTTCTAATGCAGTTTCCAACAAAGTATAATAAGAATGGTTATCTGGATTTCTTTTCAATAACTCACGGTAAACCAAAGAAGCTTCCCTCTTTTGACCTAATAGTAATAAATATTTAGCTTTATATTCTAAAAAGGACAATCCGTCTCTAATGCTATCTTTGTCTTTTTCCAAAACTTCCAAAGCTTGGGCGAAATCACCCAGCTCCGCGATCAATCTGTTTTTGTATAGAACACATTCGCTGTGTTCATACATATCGCTTTCAGTCAAATGTTCTTTGATGATGCCTTCGATCTTGGTCAATGTTCCGACTGCCGCACCATAATCTTTGTTCAAATGCTGCGCAACAGCCACACCTGTCCAGTTGGCTCTATAGCCTGGGGCATGCTCCAAGTATTGTTGTCTACTGTCCTTCAAGTTTTTGTAGTCTCTATTTTGAACTTGCATGAATGACAAATCTCTTAAAATAGCCTTGTTTGCGGAGCCATTTTCAATGGCTGCGGATAACCACTTTGAAGCTTGGACATAGTCTTCATTGGCCCTATAGTACAAACCAATCAAATGTGCAACTAGAGCATTGGATGCATTCTTGGCTTCGGCTCTGTCAATGTAAGATTGGGCATCCTCTTTACTACCATTGGTATGAAATATGATACATCCTTTCAAGGCTAAAGATTCCGCATGGCTGGAATGCTTCTTTAAATTTGCATCAACTAATTTAAGAGCTTTCTTGTACTGTTTCGAATCGTACAACGACAATGCTTCTCTAAAGTTGCTATCTTCCTTGGAAGTGAAAATAGGACTTCCTTTTTTCGTCACCATCTTGCTTGTTGTCCTTCGTGGGTTAGTAGTCTTGTGGTGACTGGTGGTAGGCTACATATTTTCTGGGAATCTAATCAGACTTCCTAAAAGAAAAGAAAATTTTTTTGAGTGGAAAACTGGTTTCATGTGCACGACTGGTTTAACTGCTGCCATTTTTCCATTACTCTGTCCTCCTCTCCCCTCGTACTTAGGGATTGCAGATTTGCCATTCTAAGACAAAAAAAAAAGATTTAGACGCTAAGTTTGCTTGCACCCTGTGTTATGGTATCAACTTTGAATCTGTATTAACTATTCCTAGGTATACTGCTATGATGGAGCCAAACGAGCCATTCAATCCGGAGTTCACACAGGACGGTGAGAGAAGAATTCGCACAAAGGTTGCCTGTGATTATTGCCGTAAGAGGAAGTCCAAATGTAACGGAGAACAGCCATGTTCCAAATGTATTGCTAGACGCAGGGACTGTGCATACAATTATGTTCCAAAAGAAAGAAAGAAGAGGGAACGTAAACCGACCAGCAGTTCTATTAAGAAGAAACAAAGTAACGAAAGCAATGCAAGCATCCAACAATTGACCACAAGGATAGGGTCCCTTGAAAACTTGTTGGGAAAATTGATAACACGGTTGGGTCCCTCGGAACAACTTGCTTTCGCAAAAGAATTGAACAGTGTTGCGGATGCTGACCACGATGACAAAGGCAAGAGCTCTGGAGATTCGAGTGAAATGGACGATGATAATGATGATAATGATAAGCATGGGGAAGAAGAAGAGGATGATGATGATGAGGGCCAAGACGAATATAACTCCGATGACAGTGACGATGACCTCACTGTTGCTAAACCTGTAACGGATCCTAAACAGCTAAAAGATATGATGGCACCCGCGGAGAATGGTTGCATAACTGCGTCTAACATCAAAAAGCGCTTGCTTCAATATTTTGGTTCGCATGCATTGTTCTATTCAATTTCTGCCAGATCTATAGATTGGTTAAAGTCTAGAATTGAAAATAGCAATTCCACCAATATTAACGACATTTTTGCGCCATTGAAACATGTGCCAATAGCATTGAATGATGCTGTTCAAAAATCAACCACCTTGTTGAATAAAGAAGGTCCTGTTATAATTGATAAGAAGTTGTATTTCAGTGTTGATGAAAAGATGTTGATTTTCGAGATCCTCGATAAGTATTACAATACACTCGCGCTTGCTCCATTTTTATGTGAGGTTTCTATAATTCGGGAGTTGTTTCAAAAATACTTCTATGGAGTCAGTAGAAATGACGAAACGATTATCAACGCCATAACCTACAGCGATTTGTTAATTATGAACATTTCGGTGGTATTATGTTTGACGAGCATATCAGAAGGAGATGTGATTGAGAGTCTTCTATATCCAAGTTTAGCATCAAAATCAATAATCTATTTGCAAAATGACATGTTGAATAAGTTGTTTGAAAATGCCATGGATTGTTACGATAAAGTTTCGCGAGCGTGTGAAGGAGTCAGATCATTGATGGGATTGGCTTTGCTTACGCTTTATGTTGAGATGATTTATGTAACCGATTTCCATATCAACTATACGATTGCCAGCATATTGATCCGATATGCAAAAGAAATTGGTATACATAGAGTTGATGCCTTGAATAGAGACAACGAAATTGATGGATGCTTGAAAAGAAAACTATGGTGGTTCTGTGAATACATTGGCGTTGAAATAACATATAAAAGTGGTAAACCTATATTGATTAATATGGAAGATGTCACCACATTGACGGAATTGGACAAAGACAGTTTCATGTCTATTCCGACAACATTGTTTTTCAATGACAGCTACTTGAAAAATGCAACAGAAATTGCTACAAATAGTAGAGTTCATGGCTTTCACTATTATTTTGCGTACTTCATATTGATGTTGTCAAGAATAAAAGGCAAAGCCTACAACAAAATCTATTCCAAATTACCCTCTAGTATAAATGTGCAAGGGTTATTGACATTTGTGAACGAAATCAATGATGACTTGAAGATGATGAACAAACTAATGCTTCCGGAGACTTCTCCAGTCAAGAAATCCGATTCAGGCACGACATTTCTGGTCCATACCTTTTCTTGTGCTGAGTCGGTCTTTAATTATTATGTTTTGCAAATCAAATTGTCTTATTTTGCTCACTTATTGGCTGTTAATAGAGTTCCATTTGTCAAGAATTTTGAGATAAAAGACGAGAGGTTGTTAACCTATGGAAACTTTTCACTAACAGGGGCCAGAAAAATTCTAGAGACCATTAGAGAGATTGAGTCGTTGCATATTCCAACTCGATTGTATTCGTCGTTGTTATTTTATCCCATGGCTGCATTTTGTAGTCTACTCGGGAACTGTTTGGTTTTCCCCAAGGATGTGAATACTTTGGATGATGCAATACTAATATGTGATGCGACGATAGCATTTTTTACTCTGAGGGGTACACTGGAAAGAATGGATACGAAGAGAGCTATGTATGACCTTTTAACAAGATTGTTGCTTCGTGTCCTTATTGATGCGATGGAAAAACAGTTAGGAGTCAATCTATACGAAAAAGTGCCGAGTTTACAGTATCATATATCTTCGATGTTCACGTTGTTTGCAGATGTTTTTGCGAATGGGGAGAATCAAGTGATTAATTTGATCCCAGAGAATCCAACCAGCAGCGGTTCTAGTCCAACAAATCAGAAAACTGTGAACGATAATGCAAGCAGATTTAGCTCTGAAAGCGGTGCCACCATGGTTGATCAGGGTGGAAGTAATGAGAATAGAACACCTTTCGGTACCACACCTGGATTGAACTTGAATAATGAGAATATGATGTTGATGAACGGGAACTATGATTTATTCAACAATGTGAATTTCGAGTCGATCATCAACGATGACGTATTTAACAGCATGGTATTTAATGAGTTGAGCGATTTCCCTGTTACTTTCAATACTGACAGTAACAGTACCAACAAATTGAATGATTTTAACGGGACGGGTACTTAGATCGGATAATATTTTTTTTAGCCGGAAGTGAAATCTACCCCAGATAAGACACGGATAAAAACATGTCAACGGCAAGACAAAGATTTAGAAGGAAAGAAAGAAAAAAAAACTACTTCTTCGGAGAAATGTTCGTGCATCAGCTTTAAAGGTAGCGTTTATTTTGTTTTTTATGTATTTCAATTTACTATTTTCAATGTATATATTATTTGTTTTGGAATATGCATGGTGATGGTCTCATTTGGACCTCTACGGCTATGGTTAAATTGGCAATGTTTATCTATCCTTCTGAGGTAAACTATTCAGGGTTGCAACCATGAAATTAGATACACAGCCCCGTATCTCATGTGAACTGCATATCCGGCGCACTTAACGTCTTGCAATTATGACTTGGTGATGCAATGTAAACTAATTTTTTTTTAAAAAAACGCAGGTTATTCTTTGACACACAAAAAATCCCTCATGTGCGCTTACCAGTACGATGTGTCCATAGAAGACCTTGATATTTTTTGACCGTTGCATCGCCACTTGGGTGCAGAGCGGCCACAAGATCGTCAAGATAGCTTGCACAAGGTATACAAAAGCTTTACCTTGGCAAATTGCAACAGGTACAAAATGCATACACCGCGAAACCTTATTAGTATGGGACTGTCTCATCATCGAGATAGGGGTATGAGGCGATACTAGAATGATGGCCTTACTCTTGTAGATGGCCTATCAGCAATGAAAGCTTCTACGGTTGGATAGATACGGAAATAAGGAAACGTCGTGCATGATTGCAAAAGAACTTTTTTTTTGCTTCTGGACTTTATTGTTGGTAGCTTTCACGTTTTCTGTCTCTCTCAGCCTCCATTGCGTTCTATTTCTTTCGGCGAATACGCACATGTTTTCAAATTTTCAAGTTTTTCCGTATTCAACAGATCTTATTTTGGCACTCCAGCTCAGTTCTCATCTTTATTATTATTTTTATTAGAGATACATCTTGATCCAGTCTAGATAATGTCATTTGACGATTCTACGTTAGCTGATTCTGGGAGCGACTCCTATTCAGATAAATATTCAAACCAGATAGAACTCACTGGGAACGATCCGACCGATACCAACAGAAAAAGGATCCGTGTTGCTTGTGATAATTGTCGAAGAAAGAAGATAAAATGTAATGGCACGTTCCCGTGTACGAACTGTATCCATGCCCGAGATGAGTCAAATTGTCATTACACAGAACGACCAGTGAAGAAATCGAAAATTGTCAAGGAGAAGAAAGTGATTAACGAGCCGAAAACAAAGAACCCCGATGTGACAACTATAAATAAATACAGACCAGGGGACATAGAGTCAAGACTTAATGCTATTGAAAATTCCTTAGAAAAGATGATTAGGGTAATGGAAAGACTACTGAGGAAAGAGTTTCGTGAGAGTGGCAGAAACGGTCGGGTATATTCTGATGACGAGCAAGACAGCCGGGATTCGACAACAACACCAACTTATTTGCAAAGTCCCAAAAAGGATAACATGAACGATATGGTGCAACTAAGAAACTGGGACGAATTTGTGGGTACCCATTCGATAACTTGTATTTTTTCCAAAGACTCCTTGGGGTGGATGGAGAGGGCCCTAGGAGAATATGGTGCTGAATATATCACACCTATAAGAAATTTGCCGTTGGTATTTTTCTCAGAATTAAAACCTTATATCTTAAAATGGGTGGATCCCCCTGTTGTTGATAAATACCAGAGAAAGAAGTTGCTTGAAAGTCCTTTCCCCGCAGATCAGAACTTGGTTATGGGGTTGGTGAACTTGTATTACGAAGAAGTCAGCATTGTCAATACCATAGTTGAAGAGTCCTGCATCAGAAGTTTGTTTGCGAGTTACTTCAATAATTTTAAAGAACCGGACGATCGAAAAAAGAGGAGATTCAAATTGGCGGAATTGTTGTCGATGACTTGCGTTTTACTCATTGCCTTGACTTGTCGAACTGAAGGTGGATTTAGCTATGATTCAGCTAAATATCCCGAACAGCACTCGAATGCGGGCACCATGTTGGATAATTATAATGATTCTATATTGCTGGATCTCCAGACTACTTTGTTTGATAATGCCATCTATTACTATCATAGAGTTTCCATAGTTAGTGAAGGAATTGAAACCATTGAAGCTTTGTTATTATTGATTATATGTATAGAATCTAACTGGTTGACTAGTTTTTTCAATCACATTCCGATCGCTGTTTTGATACGATATGCACAAGAGTTGGGACTACACCGGGCTGATTCTTATACCAACCTACCACTAAAGGAACAAGAAAGGAGAAGGAGAGTATGGTGGTTTTGTTATTTCGTTGATATAGAATATTGTTTCAAATCAGGTAAACCTCCAATGATCAATTCCAATGATGTAACGACAAACAGTGATGAAGATTTGTTGGCATATTTCAGAAAAACGGCAGCCGAAGCGCCGCAATCAGCTCCCATGTCGTCTGTTTTTCAAACAATTGTCGATGAAGTTTTGAGTTCAAGTACAGAACCGTCTTCTATGAGTTTGAATATATTACGACAAATCCAATATGGAGGATATGTCAACAATCCCCTCTATTTCCATTTCAGTATTTTATTGTTATCCAAAATAAGATCTAGTTCGTATCATGAATTATTTGTTGCATCCGTGCAGAAGAAGAGTTTCAATGAAATATCCAACACTTTGCAAAAATTGAATGGCGAGATGATGGAGTTGGCCGCACATTCTGCTGATGCAATTAAACCCAGGTTTCATAACGACCCAGCTTTCCAAGTGTTTGAGTCGGACAATTCCTTATCACGTAGGGAATCTATTTTTTCCTTCAAGCTTTCTTTCTTCTGTCATTTGATGATTATCAACAGATACCCCTTTATGATTTCGACCAATGATTCACACTTGGACGATAGAATATTACAGTACCGAAACCTTTCTTTGGACTCAGCCAGAACCATACTTTTGTTGTTCAAGCATTGGGATAGAGCCAGTTCCACGTCTCTTTTTTTCAATTGGGCAGTGTATTTCCCAGTAGCAGCATTTCTTGTATTATCAGCTGCTATATTGAACCATCCGTTATTAGAAGAATCGCAAAGAGACGTGCATTTATTGATCGATATAGCATTGACAACCTTCAGCTCCTCCAATGCTTGGAATAATGGGAGCCTTTTCACAAAGCATAAGAAAGACACTTTTGCCAATAAAGCAGTGCCAATAGAGTTAATCATCAGGTTGATATTAAGAGTTGTTATCAAAGTATTCGAAACCAAGACAGGCATAACAATTTTGGAAGGCAATGAGAGTTTGAAGAATTACCTTGCTGAGGCCCAGTCAAAGTTTCCGGATATTTTCCAAAATCACGAGCAGTTCACGTCGCAAATGGTTCAGTTGGTAGGTGCATCGCCGTTTGGTAGTTCCGGTGACCAGTATACAAATAGAAGAACCGGCTCAAGTCCAAGAAACCCTGCGAGTTATAGTGCCAAGTCGCCAAGTTATAACCCTTCGTTATGTAATATTATTAACAATGATGTCAACAGTAACGGTGTCGTTCCCCAACCTACGGTCAACTCCAACTACCAAGGTGGTGTTCCAAGCCCAAATGGACCTGTCCCTTCTCAGCTGGCCAATGTGTTGCTACACGAGTATTTAGATAACGACAGTTTGCTGACACCTTTTAGTCAATTTGAGAACTTACCTAATTTCTTCTTTGATAACAATTTAGGTGTATAGAATACACAATCCCTTATTTTCTGGCTTGCTTTTGTTTTGTTTTGTTTTGTTTATCTTTTTGGTCATTTGAATATTTCCGAACTCCGCTTGCGTTGCAATAAAGAAGGGATCCTAATATTCTACTTTCTATATTAAGTATTTTGCAACTATAGACGATGTTTCATGAACGGGATTATCTCCTCCCTATTATTCACCCTTCATTGTTGTTACACCACTCTTTTTCTGTTTTTTTTTTTTGGCCTTAGCATGCTGGTCATGTATACTTCTAACCAGATCACACAGACGACACGCACTGGAACGTTATATCACACAGCACATGGTAATTCCAGTGCGTGCTTGCTTGCGTGTATATATATCTTTATATAAATATTCAATTTTCGCCAAAAACTAAAGAACTGGCTTAAACGCATAAATGAAACAAAATTAAAAATAACTGATAAACGACCTAAGAAAAAAACATAAGACCCACGCTTTTCCCAACAACGCAAATAGGCGCCGCACATAAACACGAAGCAAGAATTAACGAGAAGCTGCAATGCGTGTAAATGCACAAAAGTTCTTAGTTTGGGGCTGGGTTATAATTTCCCATTTGCATGTGCTACAGAGGGTGAAATGTTGGTTACGAGTGAAACGCACTCGCTTATTCATGCCAAATTTTACGAAAATTTCTTCTGGATTTGCAATGAATTGGCTGTGGTGCAGAAATTATATATATTGGGGACAAAAAGGATCCAACATTCACGGATTTCAACACCGATAGCAAACAAAAAATCTACCCAAGGG
The DNA here is from genome assembly GCA_030572435.1 of Candida labiduridarum. Lineage (NCBI taxonomy): Eukaryota > Fungi > Ascomycota > Pichiomycetes > Serinales > Debaryomycetaceae > Candida > Candida labiduridarum. The sequence goes on from JAJLZW010000002.1 coordinate 135,457, forward strand.
ATGTCGGTGATTTCTATGTGCTTATACGTCATTAAAAGGGAGATGATGAACGAGAGCAAACTATTATCAATAGAGTCAGGTGTGTGCTATTAAAGCTCAGAATGAGCATTGTAACACGTCACGAAACAAGAGATGAAACACGCCAAAGGTTCAAAACCATTAGTGTAACAAGGAGGAGCGAAGTGAAAAAGTGTGGATCCCATAGTTTAAATTCACACATTAAAAATAAAAAAAATTATCAAGGGAACAGAAAATTGACATGGAACGTAGAGGGGAAGTTTATTTTAAGACATAGTATTCTTGTCGTCTTTTCTTTTTCACAAAGTTATTCACGTTCTACCTTTTTATACGTTTCACTTCAATTTCTTTTTTTCGGGATTTTAGATAGGAGTGATAACTCGACTATTTTGAACCCGAACTAAAAGTGCTAGCCACCTATTTTGGTCATCAATTATCAAGAGAAGTTAAGTTCGCTTTAGAACTTCTAATGGGGTGCATGAAATCATGCAAGAATGATCCATTAAGTCCTGGACGGAAATGTATATGTGACTTTTTAGATATCGATTTTCCTCACCAAAAAAAAAATATTGTGTTCCAACATTTAGGGTAGCTTCCGGATTTTGGGCTGGAGTGTTACAAAAAATTATATTGACCCAACGGACAAGTATAACCGAAGCAAAAGAGGAATTGATGTTTCATAATGGCTGATATGTTTGTTGACATGGATACTTTTTCGATTTTTTTTTTTGTTTTTTATTTTCCGAGCCGAGTCAAATGTGTCGAGATGGACATGGCATACAATATGAGAAGCACACAAAATCATGTACTCTCAGATTTTCAACCATTTTCTATTTCTCGAATTTAATTTCACCGTTTGTCCAGAAGTTAGTTCTACGTACATTCACCAAGCAAGCTCATTTAAAATCAAGCAAAAGACAGTACTGCGGACACAAAGAGGGGTTAAAAAGGAGGTTGAATACACAAAACAAAAAATATATAATGCTAGAATTGTATCCTTAGTCGGTAAAACCTCCGAATATCCTACGATATGATGGCCATAACCTCCACAGGGCGTCATAACCAATGTTTTTTTTTGCGTTTTTTCTTTGGCCTTTCGTTTTAGTTGGTGGTTCTTTGTTTGTCTTGCTTATCTGTTCTTGGAAGTTGGGAAATTAGAAACGAGCAAGAAATTTCCCATGCCAGAGCTGTATAAAGTACATAACACTATATGCAGAACAATCAAACGGCGATACTAAAAATATCAAGCATTAAAGGAAAAAGAAAGAAGGGAAACTGTGGATCTTTTGTGCTTCTACAATTCAGATAAAATAGAAGGATAGAAGTAAAATCGAGCGGGACAAATTTTAAGTATGGAGACCTAGAGGTACTATTTTTAAGTGGTAAGCGGATTTAGAGGAGTATTTTTTATTATTTTTTCCCTCTACCCCTTTAGTTGCAACTTTTTTTTTTGACCCAATTAAAAAAATGTGTTTGTTCCTTATCCTCACCTTCCTTTTTGCCACTCAAAAAAAAAAAAAAAAAAATAAAAAAAAATTAATAATTTAAAAAACAATACATTTAGAAAAAAATCACGGATCTCAGCATATCGGAACGAATAATCGAGATTTCCGGAAATATGACCTAAGCATTGTATTTCTGTCATTTTTGTTAAAGCCTGGTTGTAATACCACATATTGAATTCGCGAGATAAAAATGTGACAAACGCAAAAGCAATTTTAGTAACTATGCAGACTGTATGACATATTAAATACCAAATGTTACAAAAGCTAAAAATTGATTGAAGCTTCCTTTTTTACAGGTTATAAAATCTACACCCCTTGTTGTTCGTGCAAGGAGTAACTACAGCTGCACATGCTATTACTTAAGTACATATACTTTACAACTGATAAATTCTCGTAGTGATAAATGTATGCTAAAAATTGGCACATATGGTATTCGAGGCGGTAGATTTCCAGTATTGTTCCGTCCCCAATCTATAGAAAAAAATGGCCCGATTAACTTCAATTCCAGAGAACACAAATTGGCACATAAAAGTTGCTTTATCCATCGAGACAGATTTACACTACTGAGCCGTTTCCTATCTTGTTTAATGACCATTTCTCTTCTCCTCTTAACATTCATGGTTTGTAAATTCTTAAATTTCTGGACTAAAAGAAAACTTTGGGATTACTTTTGTCGTTGTGGTGTTGTTAAACTTCAAACAATGGGAAGGAAAAGCTAAAATGGATATATTAAAAAAAAGACCAGATCTTCACAATCTAAATAAAGTATTGTTAAAAAGGAAATGCCTAAACTCTTACCTGATATGGAAATACCGAAGAAATATTAAAAAAAAAAATTAGTTGTGGAAAATTGAAATATATGTCAATGCGTTCGTTTCACTTTAAACTATGCCGAAGTGGAACGCCTTTCAGGTTTTACTTTTATTACTAGAGTTGACATTCTATTATATAACTATTTTTTTGCCATATTGAATGGCTGCTATCGGGACGGTCTCGAAGTGATGTCCATGTACAATGGAAATATGACCCTGAGACTATTCCGCAAGTATAGCCTACCACAAACGCGGCACTGTTCTCACTAATCATCGGACCACAGAGTTCAAAGTCCTCGCAACATATTCTATTATTAGAGCCATACTTCAGATTGGCCATATAACCTATATCCTTCAGATCATTGCGATTTATAATTATTTCATTCTTCCTATTATTTTCAATTACCCGAATGAAAAGCCCCCACATATGCTTATTGTTGTAGACTTTGTGTATTTTTTCGTGGGAATAATTCCTTGGACTGGAAATGCAGCCGACGATAAATAAGTATGATGATAACACAGAGTCACCATTGGAGGATGAGGAACTGAGCCCATCGCGGAACGGAAGATTGAAGGAAGAATGGAGCTCTTCAGGTTCTCTTGAGGTAAACCGACGATTCAAGTGATTCGAACAAAAAAAAACTTGAAATTATGCCAAAGGGGTTATTGGCGGACCGGGTCCCAATAATACACATCGGATTGAAAGAACAGTGATGGAAAACACACTACCGTATGGGTTAGGCGTAAGCAGCACGCGAAGGATTCTTCTTTCAGGTTTTATTGATAACGTGGCATATACAGCAGTCCTTAACATTCTTGAATTGTCATTTCAATTGTGGCCTGGCCCTTCGAAAACTTTGTAATCCTTTTTTTGTTTTCCTGGTTTCGATTTATTCGTGTGTAGTCTTCTTTGGTTTGTATATGGTATGATTAAGATGTCTAATAGCTAACATCCTAGTTTAGAGATCATTCATGCGTATCTGTGACGACACCTAACATTTTGACAACATAACCAATAGCTTGCTTCTCCTGTCTAAAGTCGAGCAATTGCAACCAAGGAAACGTTCCGAAAGCAAAAGGGAAAGGGTGAAGTAATCACTCGATTCGGTTCAAGTTGATTGCTTAATTCGAATTATCATCAATTCCGTTAATCCAATGTTTGTGAATGGGCTTTAGTGGAAAAAGAAAAAGAGAACCTGCAAAAGTGAAAAATCGGAAAAATTGGCGAATTGAAAAAATTACAGGAGCAAATGCAAAGAATCCCAATTCAAAAAATAATAGAAAAAATAAAAAAAACTAGACAGCCAACTAACTACTCTTCTTGTTCGCCGCAATATTTTTCTCTTCCACTTTTGTATTCCTCTTAAGCGTACGTTGCTTGACTTTCCTTTATTCGCCCCTATTATTGCTATTTGAATTATATTTTTTAGGGTTTTTATGCATCGTTACACTTTGGAAAGCTTTTGAGTTAGATACGACACTATAATCCTAATTAGAGAACGTATTGGAATAAGGTTAACATTTTGGTTTAGACTTCGGGGCCCTGGAAAAAAGAGGGAGCAAAAGTATACACAATTACAACCAAAGCTATGGATCCACCTTTGGACCTATATTTTCATCACCAATCTGACGAGAATTCCCCAAATAAACCATCGCAACATAGTATGCCCTCCGCTGCTCCTGCTCCTACTCTTGCTCCTCCTGGAAGTAACGTTAGCTCGAGTAGCAGTACCATTACACAATCGACTGCGTCTTCATCTGGTGAGGTGTCCATGCCACCAAAGAAAAGGGCTAGGATCTCCAAGGCTTGTCAGCATTGTCGTAAAAAGAAAATAAAATGTGATGGTGAGAAACCATGCAACAACTGCAAACAGGCTAATGGAGGAAACTGTATTTATGAAGAGGACCCTGAAAGAAAACCAAAAGTACTCAATAAAAAGAAACCGACCACTTCAAAGTCGAAGACCAGCAAGCATCAATCGATGAAGGGTTTGGATGAGAGATTACTGAGAATCGAGTCCATGCTACAAGATTTGACTGCCAATTTGGAATTGACGAAAGCTAAGACTACGGTAGCTGCTAACACACTCTTGGGAGAGATAACAGAGGAGTCAGAACCAACCGAGTCAGATGCAGAAGAGACAGACCTGAATCCAAAAATAGATTCCAATGTTTTGAGATCCTACGCAACCTTGCATGTATTTTCCAAAGAATCACTCAGGGGAATGTTGAAACCATTGAGAAAAGAGGAAGAAAAACGTCGTCAGAAAGATATCACCAATATGGGAGAGATTTATAATTACTACGCGCAAGCATTCCTTGATAGTGTATGTCAGCCGATTAAAATTAGACTTAAGAAAAGATTTGAATTAATGGATAGCATATTCACAGATGCAAAAGTACCAGTTGAAATATTGGACATCTATTATGGGAGGATCTTTTTCCTAAACTTGCTCGTTGATGGAAAGTATATTACGGAGCTCTTTGAGAAATACTACAAGGAAAAAGACCTACCCAATAGATATGTATTTACCTGGAGTGAGTTGTTGATCATGTCTGCTGCAATTGGCATCACTGTCTCACTGATTATCGATGAACGAAACTCCGGAAAAACGGGAACATCCGAATTGATCAATTCCTTAAGTGATCTAGAGTTAGTTGACATAAATGCCAAATGCTTCTATTCGATGATCCTTTATTATAATAGATTATGCTATGTTAGTGAAGGACTCTCAAGTGTCCAAGGATTGGTATTTTTTGTCATTTACTTGGAATCTATCATATCTTCCGTGAGACTCAACTTAATCCCGATTACAATTGCTTTGAAGTATGCCCAAGAATTGGGACTACATATTCACGAATCTTACCAGGGTCTCAGCTGGGAAGAGCAAGCTTCGCGTAAAACCCTTTGGTGGTTTTGTGAGTACTACTCAATTGAATATAACACAAGATCTGGTCAACCACTTGGCTTGACAATAGAGGAAATTACAAGCTTGGAAGACGTGTCCAGTAACGCACTCATTAAATCAAATTGGAATTTACTTGAATCTTATTTCAGACATCCCAATGATGAAGCAACGCTAGCAAAAATTGTTACTTCCAATGCGACTCACAGGTGTGTTGCCTATGTCATGTACTGTCTTTCAAAAGTCAAAATAAATTCCTTCAATATGCTATATAAGGCAAACTGCAAAATGACCGTTTCCCAGTTGATAAACAATCTTGAATTGCTTAATGAAGAAATGAATACCATCAACAATCCTCCCCTTTCTTTCAAGTTCTACGACGACCTGGAATTCATTTTTCATTCGAAAAAATCAATTGCTTTAATTAAGAAATTGGACAATGGTTACGAAAACTATTTTTTTGTAAATTTCGTGTATTTTGAGCAATTGATGTTGATGAACAGAATAGAAGTGCCACAAGGAACGTCTCGAAAATACCATGATAAAGCTTCGGAATTCACAAAAATTGCCAACAGGTCAGCAAGAACAATTTTGCATATAACGAAGTCACTAAAACTTGATGATTTAACGTTTACTACATTCAGCTGGATATTGTACTATCCATTTGTTGCATTTTTACACCTTGTACGTTATTGTATTGAGAACCCACTACATGAGAAGCTAGAGCAAGACTTGAACCTACTAATTGATATTTCCATGAGTTTCTTCCCTTACAAACGTGATCCTAAAACCATTCGAATTAATAGAAATTGTGTCCGTCGATTGTTTTACGATTTAATCACAAGGTACTTGTTGAATATACTGCTCCAGAGAATCAACCTTGAAACCTCCGAAAAATTATTTGACAAATTTAGAGATCTTCGAGACCACCTTAGTATGTCAGTCCATTTCCCGGAGTTCTTCGTAAATGAAAATGAAATTGGTATCAATAAAGGTCGCACAAATCAAGTTTTACGAAAATGGTTCAGCCCTTATGAATTCAAGAGTGCAAATCCTGGTTTTGTGACTTCCACCACTGCAACACCTGAAAATATTTCTGGACAGAGACAATTTGCGAATAGACAATCTGGAAATGGTCAGCCTATATCCATTCGTGAAAACAATTCGTACGAACGACAGCTCCCACAACAACAACAGCAGCAACAACAGCAACAACAGCCACAACAGCCACAACAACAACAACAACAACAACAGCAACAACAGCAACAACAGCAACAACAGCAACAGCAACAACAACAGCAACATCCAGTACATCAATTCCACAATTTCCCAAACTCGCAATTCCTGAACGCAACGCCTTCGACAATACACCAAATGTTCCAATTTCAACCTCCAGGCTCAAGTACGGAGCCAGGTGCCACTGTTGACCTGCAATCTCAATCCGCATTCAGTGGTGACGCATACCAGCAAGAGACGTTGTTGAGCACGCAACAATCACAACAACTCGGTTCTAACCCTGGGTCAGTAAATATCACTCCTCAATTACCTCATGATCATCAGCCACCACAACAACCACAACCACAAAATTTGCATCAAAATTTACATCCAGATAATACTTTCCATCACCCAATGAATCGATACAATACAAATTTCATTAATTTCAATGAACTTGACGACTATAATGAAAATTTTTTCATTCCTACTACGAATGGTAATAATCAACATCCTCAATAATAGTGAATCCTATTTTTAATAGACACATATATATATTCTTATATATATATATATATTTCAATTCTTTAGCTTTATTAATTTATTTCTTAAGTTTTATTTTATTATGTACAACATACACGGGAATTTAATTCTATCTGGTACGAATCACACCAGCGGCAATCAACATATTGATCTTCTTAGCAACTTCAGGGTTCTTCATATGATCTTGTAAAGCAGCTGGATTATCTCTAGCTTGAGACAAAATGCCATTCATAACAGGATCTTGTAAAATTGAAACAATTTCCGGATCTTTGGAAACTCTTTCCATGGTTTGTTCTGGAGTTTCACCTTCAATGGCTTGGAATCTTTGGAAAGTGATCTTGTTCAACAAATCATCAATTTCATGAACAGATTTACCACCAATTTCCATGTCGACTTTTCTTGCGTCAGTTAAAGTTTCCATAGCTTTGGAATATTCTTTCATCATTAATTGACAATTGGCCTTTCTAATGTAAGCTCTGATAAATTTAGGATCTTTTTCAATGGCTAAATTACAATCTTGAATAGCATCCGGGAAAGATAATAATTTGGCCAACGCAGCAGCACGATTAGAATAACCTCTAGCATCTTCAGGAGCTCTCTTGATCATTTCACTATATGCTTTAACAGCACTTGGCCAATCTCCCTTCGAGAAATATTCTTTACCTTCCAATCTAGCTTCTTCAGCCTTTTCTGGACTGATATAAGCGTTGGCTTCTCTAGTTTTAATTTCACGTTGGGTTGCTCTTAATTTGTTCAAAACATCAGGAGTACGGTGTTCGGTCAATGATTTATCAAAATATTTGACAGCGTTATGCAAGTCATCCAATTTCAAATATGTGTTACCCAATCTAGCAAACGACTTGGCAATTAATTTATAATCAGCACGTAAATTTCTACCTTCGTCAACTGCTTTTTCACAAGTAGCAATAGCTGCCTTGTAGTCACCTTTTTCGTATTCAGCGGCAGCACGATTGTTCAAATAAGTAATGTCTCCATTCAAGTTCCAAGCCTTGTCATATTGAGCAATGGCTTCATCGAATTTACGTTGTTTGTATAAATTGTTACCTTGGGCTTTAGCATTATCAGCTTCGGCCTTGTTGTCCTCAGATACATCGACCACTTCAACGTCTCCATCATCGTCAACTGGTTTAGTTTCTGGTTTAGTTTCTTCTTTCTTTGTTTCCTGTTTAGCAGTTTCTTTGAGTTCCGGTTTGACTTCTTCTTTGGCTGCTTCTGATTTGGCTTCTTTGGAAGAACCTTCTTCCTTTGTTTCTGGTTTGGCAGTCATATCGATATCAAGACCCATCAAAGTTGCAAAAACAGTCAAGATTCTTGGGTCAGCCAACAATTCTTTAGGATCACCACTGTTTGGATTGGTTCTGATTTTTTCAATCTTGGCGATAAATTGGGGATCCTTCATGAATTCACTGGTTTTTGGATTATTTCTCAATTTGGTGTACAATTCAGGGTCATTGAACATGGTAGCCAAACCCAAATCTGGCTTGTTGTTTCTATTAAACTCTGCTTGTTCAACTGATCTAAGACCTTCCTTGGCCATATTATTGTTTGGGTCCAAACTTAAACATTTATTGTAAGATTCTTTAGCAGCTTCCAAATTGCCCAATCCAAATTGGGCAGTAGCCAATCTGGTATATCCTTTTGGCCAAGCTGGGTTGATTTTGATACATTCTTCAGCATCATTCAATGCATTGGTGAAGTTTTTCAACGAGGCATAGGAACCTGAACGGTTGGAGTAAAGAACGTGATTTGGTTCTGGAGAGGCTTCAATTGCCTTTGTAAAGGATTCGATAGCTTTTTCAAATTCCTTAGCAGCAAAATACTTGTTACCTTCTGCTTTATATTCCTCAGCTGTAGTCATGGATGCTTGGCAATGGTGATTTCGTGGTAAAGAGGAGTTTGGTTTATCGCTGGAGACTTTTTTTTTGTATATTTCTTCTCGCTGGTAAGATTTTTTGTTTTTTTTTTTTTTGTTCTTCGTTTTTCCAGAATATTCCACCAGTGATCAACAGGTGTTTTAGGAAATAGATTAAGTAATATAACCATAATATAAAAATTCAAACATTTAAATCTAAATCTAAATATAAATAAACCTATGTATCAAAACGGACGATGGATGGGTGGTGGGGGGAACTAAAGAAGCAGTATATCTAATTAAGAAGAATAAAATAAAAAAAGAAAATCAGCGTATGCACATTAAAAACAAGGTCGGAAAAGAGTGTCTATTATCAATTCAAGCAGCTTTCTATTGCCTTGTTCACTAGCTCCAATGGATAAGCTGGACCATAGCCATGGCATCTCTCAGCTCCCTTTAATCTTTCCATCACATCGTTAAAATCAATAGAATTAAAATCCAAATCAGATTCTTCAGCTTTGATCTGTAAATAGTCCCATACTGCTCCAAGGGCTAATAACTTATGACCCTCATTGTCTGAATATATTTTGTTCTTATTGGCCTCATTTATTTTGTGATTGGTGCCACGCAAGACATGTTCAATGAAATCGTCCTGCGTTTTAGGGAAGTCGAACTTATTGGCTGGAGTGATGTGTGTAAGGCGTGATGAGAAACTACCACCACTGTGTACATCACCACTGCTTCTCAAAATCTCGTTCTCTGTTGTTATCGAGATATTTTGTTTTCTAATAATCTCCAATTGGTCGACCAATTTCTGGCGTTCTTCTTCGCTTTGCAATAACTTGGCTTCCAATTCCTTCAACTTAGTTTCCTTACGTTCTCTGAAAGCTCTTTGCGCAGCTCTGTTCTGAGCTTTTCGCTTCAACTGTAATTCTTCTTCTGTTAGTTCGGAGTCGTCTCTTGCTATCAAGATGGCGTCTTGTTCATCCAACATCTGCCTTTTGCTTCTTTGAGAAAAGCCCCTTTTAGATTGTTTTGTGATACCGCCAACTTCACTAAAGCTATTGTGACGACTGGAAAGACGTGGAACAGTCCCCAGCACGCTTTCAGTTACACTGTTTTGACGGTAGCTGGCATTATCCGTGAGACTGTTTTGACGATATGGGGCAGGAGCACTGACTTGTGGAGATGTTGATAACGATGATGGTATGAACAAGTTTGCACCACTCTGTTTGCTTTCTTCAACAAGGTTGCTTGCAGTTTCAGATGCACCCGGATATACGTTTAATCCGTTTGGTGATGACTCCGACGATGATCGTGCGTAGGTGCTGAACGCTTCATTGTCATTTGTGTATGGCTGAGGAGGGGGTGAGATGTTGGCAGCTGATTCAAAGTAAAACTCATCGTGTATATCATTATTATATTGATACCCACTTTGGTTCTGAGTATGTGGAATAGCTGATGAAGTTGTGAAGTTTGAGTTAAAAAGGGACCCGTTTGGTTGCTGCGGATCAATCTCGTTTGGTAACGTGGTGTTTTCATGCTCCAACTCCGAATGTTCGTCAAATAGTGGATTGATAGCACCTTGGCTCACAATGTGTTGTTCGTGATTCCAATATTCCGTTTTAGGTGGCATCTCTGTGTTAAATAACATATATGGCAATTTCAAACAAACAAACAAAAAATAATTTAGCGAAACGATGAAAAAAAAAATATTTCAAATACGAAGATCTTAATCGACTATTTTTAATATATGCAAATGGGGGAAATCAGGAGTGATATTAATATGAAGAAGGTAATGGAGATGAAGATGAAAAAATTTTGGGGTGACTCTATTTGAAGTGAGTGACCTTGGAGTTCTTGGTTGTTCAGATGACGAATGAAAACTCGGATATACAGTTAATCCAAACAAAAAAAAAATGCCTCGTTGGAATGGTTTGTAATCCGATAACTTAAGTGTTTAGTGGAGGATTGGAGGAAGGGAAAAAAGCAATTTTCTTTGTGTGTGTGAACAATGTAATTTTTTTTCTTGGGCTTCCTTGCTGGGAATATTGTGAATATTGTGTCTGTGGAAATAAATCAAGCAGTGAAGTTCTTCTGGAATTCTGCAATTATTGTGTGTGTATGTCGCTATGCCCTACCTCACACTGATTCAGCTTTGGTTTATTTTTCTTTTTTTTTTTCTCTCTCTCGCTATGGAACTATACCCCGACACTGGTGAATTGTTCCTTATCCTGTGATTAGACAATTGATTAGTTCAAGACAAAATGGAATTGCAACAACGATTTATGTTGGGTTGAAACAGGAACTAAAAATATGAAGTGCAAACTGCTGGAGTAGAATCTCTGTTCAGAAAAAATGATGAATACAACAGTAAGAAATTATCAAGAACAATTTTTAAATTTTTCCAGACTTGGAGGAATGATGCATCAATTTATATAAAATCGTAATTTCGATTTGGAAATTAATGTTTTCAAAAATATCATTTAGGGGGAGGGGGAGACAGATAAACAATGTGTGAATGTAGAAAATGGATTAACTGGGGTGTGACAAAATTAAATTCAAAAAGAAAAGAAAAACCAGAAAATGAACTAACCGTTCATACATACATGGACAATACAACACGACATACACAAAGTGTTTTTCCCAAGTTTTTCTATGAATCCATGGTTGAAAATCTGTTTGCACTAGACAAGGCTATGAAGGAGAATTCGGAGGTACAGAAAACTGAAAAGCAATCCGGCAAATGTTTCTGTTTTCAAATGATAGTACAGGCTTCTCTCCTTTAGCTCTCTTTACCCCCCTTGTCTCTACCCTTTTCTTCCACCCCCTTCTTCTAGATGAATGTTATAGTTGTCATTCAAGCAATTGTTATTTTATCAAAAAGTGCATGTATAACCGTTAAACAATTACTTGACATGCAGGTAAAGTGTTGGGAATATATCCTAGAGATTTAGCAAATCATACATCTGTTGTACTGTGAATACCACTAATTTTCATTTTAGCTTTTATCATCTATCTCGAAGTTAACCTTCATGGTGCATTTTTTTTTAACAACCAAAAATGTAGCGCAAAAGTCCAGCAATTTTTTTTGGGATGAGCAACATAATGGAAATTTGTCAAAAGTCTTGTTTGCATGCAATGCGAGTCTGTAAAGAAGTCAAGACGAAGCGGATATGTTTCTCTTGATTGACCTGTTTGTATCACTCCTGCTTCTCCTGTCTAAAATCCATGTAGGACAATCAACACCCCTATAAAATGTGCAAGTTATGCAGACGCATTAGCAAAAAAAGCGCACCAACCATTTAACTGTCTATGCATATTGCATACTGCATATTGTGCTCTTGTTACAGTATCGTAACCATCATTTAGCCTCATAACCCATTGTAAGCTTAAATCACAAGTACAACCTACGTACCATTTATTCTCTTTTCCAAACCTCTGAGCCTTCGCCTTGCCTTGGCGCTTGTGTTACCTCTCATGTGGGCGTGGGTGAGAATGTGCTGTTTTCACGGACTACTGGTAGGGTGCATGGTGAGCGGTATGTAGTGTTGGTGCATGCCACGAATTAAATGAATCAAAGTTCCTCTATTAGATTTTGCGTAATTCAACTTTCTAACAACTCCGCAATGAAGTGTCTTTGTGTGAATGGCAACTCTGGAAGGGGGCAGGTCGAGCGTGGTTCAATTGTTTCAACAATGTGATGGATTTGTACCTTCGTCCTCGACGCTTTTATTTGATTCCGATGCTACCCCCTTTGACGTCACTGACTGGAGATTTCGGCAATCTTTCCGTAGTCCCTTGATTGTATGTTTCGGTAATAGACGTCTGATTAGCGGCGCTATTCCTTGCTGCGTTCTGTTCAGGTTGTCCTTTGGCTGCAAGGTTGGATATCATGTTTTTTTTTCCATCAGCGATTTGATTCTTCAATGCGGCGAGCTAGAAAACACTAAAAAAGCTTGTTCGGTTGGTTCTATTGTTCTCAGGATCAAAAGAAATAACGTAATTGATTGATAAAGAGACACACACATAACAAAATTAAGACGAAACGAGTAATACAACAAACCTTATCGCCACAATCGCCGTCTTTTTTACGCGGTGGATACCAACTTCCCTGTTTTTCCACCACGAGGAAGTTCGGAACAAACACCGAAAAAAAAATACGTCAAGCAATTCCGAGGCAGGTTCCGGAAAAGCAAGAAAATTAAAATCCGTCCTGGAATTATCAACATAGAGTCACTAGTTTTTTTTAAATAAAACGCAACTTACAAGCGTCACTCTTTCTACCTCCCAAATGTTGGAATTATGGAGGTAGCTCGCAGCTATTCAAAGGCATGACATGTGTAAAATTAAGTTCTAGATCTCCCTCTCTCTTATTGTTACATTTTTGAAATTGTGAATTTTTTAAAACACGTTGTTTTCCGAAAGGTTTGTTACATTTCAAGAACAGGATATTCATAACCTCGTTTACTTGGATTTATTTTCCTGGCCCTTAGCTTGTTTTTGCAAATAGCAGAGTGAGAATTGGAAATACTAAAAAGAAGTATACCAGTTGTCACTGTTCTTTTTCCTCCCCAATCCAACCAATATTTGCTGGAAAATGTTCAATTTGAGCCCTAAATAGCAATCATGTTCAATTGACTTTCTCTGTCAAAGACTGTTTATGCAGGAGTTTGAACGAGTCTCTGTCGTGTGAAACTTTGGACGATTTCGAGTGGGTTCGGTTATTAGTTAGCTTCTTAAAAGGGGAAGGTGCGCGGCTCATCACCTTGTTATCCCGTATATAAGCGTGCAATTATCGTGTACCTTGACGAAAATATGAAGTTTTTGGGTTTTTCAAGAAGCCACAACCACTTAGGTCAGGAACGGCTGATATATAAAAAGAAAACTTTTCCCCCTTGTAACTCTTTTTCTTTCTAAAATCAATCCTTCCTATCACTTGTTGTGGTCTCCGTGACATGATACTCATATAACTAATACCCAATTACAAGTACTGCCAGTGTTTGCGCTTTTTGCCGTTTTTTTTCTTTTCCTTTCTATTTTTTTTTTCACGCGGCGTTTTGCAGGCAATGGGCATCCATCGATGAAGAAGCTTTTATTAACGGCAAGTTTAACGTACTTCGAGGTTGAATCGCCAGGAACCAATTAAATGAGACTCAAAAGTGCATCTCGCCCCGGCTTATGTATTCCAGCTTTCCTTTTCTTTCCTTTCCCCACGGACAAACATAATCTCGCATCACAGTTCATATTCCCTTCATCCGCACCCTAACTATTGCTTTTTTTTTTGACTGCAAATTGCCGTGAGTAAAAGACTAGCGGAACCAAGTTGAAAATTTTTTTATATGATGTCTGAGTTGTACCACGATTTTTTTTCTTTTTCAAGTTCTTGTTAGTCATTCATTCATTCTTTTTTTTCAATAGATCATTAATACCTAATATTTTACGTTTTACAATGTCAAAAGATATAGAAGAATTCAGTACGATACTGAGGGACTTTATAACGAGTCCTGTCACCACTCCACAATCAAAATGGCAGCAATTTAAAGACTCTTTCAAACCCCCGATTCCGGGGAAAGAAGTACAATCTGGGTCCACTGAGGAACTAGAGAAGTACAATGAAGATGATGAAGGAGCAGGAGGATTGAAACGTCAACTTAAGAATAGACACGTTCAAATGATTGCATTAGGAGGAAGTATTGGTACCGGTTTACTTATCGGTAGTGGAGGAGCTTTGTATATGGGAGGCCCTGCTGCCTTGTTGATCAGTTATGGGGTTACTTCGATCATGGTGTTGTTTGTCGTTTACGCCTTGGGAGAACTTTGTTGTGCCTTCCCGGTGAATGGTGCGTTTTCTACATACGCAAACATGTTTGTTGAAGAATCGTGGGCTTTTGCCATTGGTTGGAATTATGCGCTTATGTGGTTATTTGTCTTGCCTTTGGAGTTGGTTGCTGCTACAATGTGTATTACATATTGGAACACTGATATCAATCCTGCAAGTTGGGTGGTTATATTTTATGTGTTCATCCTTGTGGTCAACCTCTTTGGGGTAAAATACTATGGAGAAGCAGAGGTCGTTTTGACTTTGGTAAAGTTGATGGCCATCATTGGTTTTATTATTTTGGGAGTTGTGTTGGTTTGCGGTGGAGGTCCAACTCACGAATTTATTGGCGCCAAGAACTGGCACACAGACAAGGGTGCGTTCACAAACGGGTTCAAAGGGGTCGCTTCCACTTTTGTCACAGCTTCTTATTCCATGGGAGGTACAGAAATGGTTGGTTTGACAGCTGCGGAAGTTAAAAACCCTCGAAAAGTTTTACCAAAAGCCATCAGACAAGTTTTTTGGAGAATATTTTTGTTCTATTTCTTGAGTTTAACCTTTGTTGGATTATTAGTTCCAGCTAAATCCGACGATCTTTTGGGTGCTAGTGGAACTAGTGCTTCTCCATTTGTCATCGCTATCAAAAACGGTGGTATTTATGCATTGCCTTCAATTTTCAACGCTTGTATTTTAATATCGGTGCTTTCAGTTGGTAATTCGGCATTTTTCGCTTGTTCCAGAACCATTCAAAATCTCGGCACCCAAGGCTTTGCCCCAAAGTGCTTTGCATATGTGGATAGAACCGGTCGTCCATTGGTGGGGTTGGGCATTTCTGCGCTTTTCGGTCTTTTATGTTTCCTTTCCGCTTACCACGATGAAAGTACCATCTTTGCCTGGTTATTGAGTGTCTGTGGTCTTGCCACTGTTCTTGCCTGGATCAACATAGCTGTTTGTCATCTTCGCTTCAGAGCCGCTATGAAGAAACAAGGCAGATCTTTGGACGAGTTGACGTTTACGGCGTTTACAGGGATTTGGGGTTCTCTCTACGCAGTTGTATTTTTGGTCTTTGTTTTGGTTGTTCAATTCTGGACCGCTCTATTCCCAATAGGAAGCAAAGGCGTAGCAAGTGCTGAAAACTTCTTCCAGAATTATTTAGGTGCTGTGGTCATTTTGGTCTTCTATTTGGCTCATAAGTTATACAGTAGAAAATGGAGAATGTGGAAGCCCTTGGAAGATATTGACTTGGACACTGGAAGAAGAAATGCTGATTTGGAATTGATCAAAATGGAAATGGAAGAAGAGAGGTTAGCCAATAAAGAAAGACCAATTTTTATCCGTATTTTTAAATATTGGTGCTAGCATGTAAAAAGAGAGTGTTGTTCTTGTTCGAAAAAGTTGAGATTATTTAAGAGATCGGTACATAGGTTGTTTTTCTTTTTCTTTATTTTTTTTATTTTCATAAATAAATGTCATGATTGATGAGAGGAATTGTCACATCTCCAGCCAGTATTAACCTGAATATTGCCAGAGTGATTTAGGCCCCAGCTGGGTGATAATCATAAACGATACGAAGCGGCATAATCGGCCACAAATAATCGAGCTGTCATGTTGTTAGTGATACTAACATTTGCAACCACACATATGTCCTATTACTAGTAGAAGCGTCATTATTAAACAAAGTGAAACGACAAGAGCAAAATATGAATTATGTATTACAAGGGTTCAACCGAGTAAATAAATACTCTAATCAGAGGAAGTAGAACAAATGATTGAATTCATCATCAAAAGAAATTGAGTGATATTACTTTAAGGTGCTAAACAAGCCCCGAAGGCTAGGAAATGGAAATTACCATTGATGTCAACGAATGGAACCGAGTTTTTGTCTTACTTTTCAACTTCTGTGCAATAGTTACTTAAAAGATAACTGCGTGACAGGAAACATTGCTGCATGAAGAATTATTCCAGAATTCTGAAGCATCTGAGAAAGCTAACTCATTTAAGTCAAGACTAATACTTCGTTTATAAGTATTTCGATCCTGATGTATTGATATTTGATTGGTCCAGTTCATATATTGTAGATTTCATATAACTATTAACAACAAAAACAGAGAGATTGACCGCCACATAAACAGGTACTTATTTTATAGTTGGATTCTTATGCAAGAAAATTATCTAATCAATACGAGCTAATACAAATACAAATATATGTGAGTAACATCAACTGGACACAACTCAAACACTTAAATATAACCCGACAAAAAACATACTGATATGTTGCTACTCAACGTCATGATAAGAGATGCACGAGTTCAGGAGACAATTTCGCATTCTTTTCCTTTCTTCTTCGATTTGATATCCTAAATGACTGTGTTAGTATCGCTTTCAATTCCTATAATTTTAACATTGTAACATACCAATTTTGAACTTGTGATTTAGAAAGATTTGTCGATTTCATCAATAGATCGGTTTGGTCTTTTTGCAGGTAGGGGTGTTTCTTATTCTTTTGAAACCAGCCCTCTAAAATTTCAACTTGATCCTTTGTAAGTCTCCTGTTTTTAGCCTTGTTTTCATCTGTTGTTGAATTGGCATTATCTCTTGAGCCTTTCAGAGACTCCTTTGTGTCTCCTTGCATTTTTAAACTCCTTATTGAACTTTTTTGAACCAATACCCGCTGAAATAAAATATCGTATAAAACTTGGGAATAGTTGCTGATTTCTTTGATGAGATCCCGGTCTGCTTGTGTCAACTTATTGGATGTGACTATTGCATTTACTTTCTTAAGACCAGAATCGACCTCCTCCTGGATCCTTTGTGGATCAAAAACAGGGTACGTAGACAAAGTTGTGATGTGAACTAGTAATCGTTGACTGGTTTGATGAAGGTATACCAGATGACTAACCATGACTTAGACTATGCTACTTGCAAAAAATTTCGGTTGTTTGGGATGGGATCCGAATTACTTAAATATCATACAAAAAAAACTTTTGAGTGATACACGCACGTATCATACTGAGCACCTTGGTTAGGATTCGAAAAATGGTTAAAGTTTAAACAGATTTTCTCCTACATGTGGCATTAAATGTAATACAGAATTATGTAACGTGTCACATCAAACTTGAGAACTTCAATCCATTTAATCTACGAGAAGTTCTCTCTCAGTCGAACTAGTAATCACGTTGTGAACTTGTTGTAAACAAAGCTCTCATATGTGAGGAGCCATGTTACAGATTAATTTTTTTTTATTACCGTATCAGGAACTAACTCCAGTCTTAGTGCTTATCTTTCTGATTCAAAGAAAAATTGACGGAAACAAAATTTCCACTTTTGTAAGATTCTCTACAACGGAAAGGATGGAAAAAAAGGGATGTAAGAAAAGTCGTGTAAGCGTCTAAAACTTTCAAAAATAAATTCTCAACTACTCAAACTCAAAGATTTCGATAGCAAAGACCATAGTCTAGCCTAGCCATGATGGGATTGACAGCAAAATTAGATAAATTGAAGTTGAAAAGCACACCGGAAGACGGTGAAGAGGAAACAACTTATGTTAACTCGGGCAATTCCGATGATATTGACGAGGTAGACAGTGAGGGCCAAAATATTTTGATGAGTATTATTGCTCAACTAAGACCTGGAATGGACTTGTCTAAAATCACACTCCCAACGTTTATTTTAGAGAAAAAGTCGATGTTGGAAAGGATCACCAATTTCTTCCAGATTCCAGATTTACTAATTGATGCCAATGATACGAAGGATCCTTTGGATAGATTTGTCAAAATGCTCAAATGGTACTTAGCAAGTTGGCACATTGCCCCCAAAGCAGTTAAGAAACCATTGAATCCAGTTTTGGGAGAAGTATTCACATGTTACTGGGATAACTTACCAGGAGATAAAACTGCATATTACTTGGCGGAACAGACTTCACACCATCCACCGAAGTCGTCGTACTTTTACATGTCACCGGAAGAGAAAATAAGAGTGGATGGTGTTGTTATCCCAAAATCTAGGTTTTTAGGTAACTCCTCAGCAGCTATCATGGAAGGTTGGGGATATGTCACACTTGGTAAATGGGATGACGAAGTTTATGTCATGAATCAACCCAATGTTTACTGTAGGGGTATATTATTCGGAAAAATGAGAATGGAATTAGGTGATCACATGATTGTTAAATGTGAGAAGAACGGCATTGAGGCTGATATTGAATTCAAAACTAAGGGTTTTATTAGCGGAACCTACGATGCAATTGAAGGTGTAATCAAGAATTCGAAATCAAATGAGGAGTTATTTCGTATCTCCGGAAAGTGGAACGAAGTGATGTACATAAAGAATACTAAAACCGGCAAGAAAGAGGTATTATACGACACCACTCATTCGAAGAAAATACTGCCTAAGGTTAGACCCTTGGAGGAACAGTGGGATTTTGAATCTAGAAAGCTCTGGAAACCTACAGTTGATGGGTTGGCTAAAAGGAATCACGAGCTTGCAACTGAAGAAAAACTGAAAGTCGAGAACGATCAGAGAGTCAAGGCGAAAAAAAGATTAGAAGATGGCGTGGAATTTCATCCTAAGTTCTTCCGAAAGGTAAACGACAGTGACGAAGATGTCAGGGACCTTGAGTACATAATCTACAAACATTTCAATTTAAACGATGACCCTAAAAGTTTAAGAGAAAGGTTGTATACGGTTGCCCCAATCGTTCCAGGTCAAGAATTTGATGAGAAATTTCATTATCCAGCGTACAAAAAACCAGCACATAATTAGATGCTGGAGAATTGTTTTTTTTTAATCAAAAGAATTGGATCATGACGTTAGATTTTGAAATAGATTTTGTTTACTTTATGTTGTTTGTTCTTAAACCATGATAGTTGTTTTAGTTTGTAATTGATGTAGTTTTTGACACTTGTTATCTGTACAAGTGGAGGTCCTGCATGTATGTGGTTTAAAAAAAGTGTCCGCGAACAAACTTTCTACAAAAATGTCAACGTAATACCCTTTTCATCTTTGAAAGACCAACAAGATGGCTCTGACATCCAACAAAGAGCTATTAGAAAAGATAGTATCACCGCTGTTTAGCTTGTTCAATTGCATTTTTGAATTAAAAAACTACAGCGAATGCATCGGAATTCAACATGAACTAGTTCAGAAGTTGCACACATTTCTGTATGAAGAACTTGAATTTTTCATTCCACAATTTGTACAACTATTGGTGACCTATGAAAGTGATTCAATGGCACTCGAAGAATTCTTACTAGAATATAGTGCAAAATTTCCACACTTCAGTTTGATTGTATTTTGGAATCTACAAGCGTATATATTCGAGTTGAGAAATGAGCCCGAATCCAGATCATTTCAAACTGTAAGGAGTTTAATTAGCAAAGTACAAAACATTATGTTCAATGCTGACAGTTCTTTTAAAAAAAAAGTGGAGTTTAGAGAGAACCTCCAACCTGCTTTGGTTTTATGTGGTGCCATTGCTTCTTCATTTGCTGTACCAAGTATAAACAGCTATTGTTTGCCGATGATCCAAACTCAGGGTCGTCAACAAAAGTCATTGGTATTTAAGCTAGCTAATTTTCAGAAGTCGTTGACGAAGAATTTGACTATGAAGAACCAAAGGATGTCGGCAGAGGTATCCAAGGGCTCTCACTCAGACAACGAGTCCCCCACAAGCTCTTCATTTAAACATCCCCTTCATAGGTCTGCATCTTTGCCAAGAACGAGTCCCAAAAAAATCAGCATGTCGTTACTGTCGGATGAGTCAGAAGCGTACACAACAGATGACGATGATCATAAAGCAAGTATGGATTTAGAAAAAGACTTGAATGCCATGGAACTAGTTGATCCACATAAAGGCAGATCCAATAAATATTCCGAAGTCGAAGATAATTTACGTATCAATACGGTTATTAAATCGAAAAAAAGATTTGCTTCGTCTTCCCAAAGAAAAGTAGGCAATTCTTGGACCGAAATTTTAGGTGTTGATAGTTACGGTGTTAATTCTAAATCATTGCCAGATTTAACAAAAGTCAAAGGTCAAGAAATTACGCCATGCATCTCACCAGCCGAATCAGAAACGTCTTTGGTGTTAAATCATACAACAATAGGGAATGACTTACTGAGAAGCAATTCCATTACTTCAAGCACGTCCAAAATTTATTCAAGCGATCGGTTGGTAAAGCTTCTTCAGGTGAATTATGCCAAAAACGAGACCCAATTTATCATGGCCATGCAAAACATCTCCATTAGACTCTCACAGGTTCCCAAAGAAGCCCGGCTTTCGGCGTTGAGAGCAGAATTATCAATTATAAACGAAACTTTACTCCCAAGCGAAATAGATATTCCTCAGCTTTTTCCAATTACAAGTAACAAGAACAAAAAGTACCATAAGATATTAAAGTTAAATATCAATGAAGCCTGCGTTTTGAATTCTGCAGAAAGAGTCCCATTTTTACTTTTGATTGAGTATTTGAGTGACGAGATTGATTTTAATCCATTTACAGATTACAATCAGAAAATAATTAAAAGGTCCGGCCGCATGTCAGAGAATAAATTGCGAGACCTTAATGGCTTTTCGGAATCAATAGATGTAAATGATAAACGCGGAGCAGATTCAATAACCGGCATGCAAGAAGCCCCTGTTCAAGTTGGACGTAATCCAGTTCCTGAAGAAGCTGATTTGAGCGAAATGTCAATGACAAAAAGATCTTTAGACATTTTGAAGAATCTTTCATCGAGTGCTGCACATAAGAGTACGTCAAATGAACACCAAAACATCCCCAATATACCGTCTTTGAATGCGCGTGATGTTTCTACCAAGGTGTTGGCTGACCAAACGAGGATCGCTGCAGTCATGTTACAACAGTTAGACAGTTCAGGACAAGCAAGTTCTGAACAATCGGTGGCAATCAAGAGCAGAATAGTTGAGTCTATGATAGCTCTTCAAGATCAATTTGATTCGATTGACTATGAAAAATTGAATCAGTTACAGGGTGATGAACAAAGTGCAGGTCAACGAAAATTAGAAAATGATTTCAAATTAGCTGAAGACTGGAACACAAAGAAACAAAGAATTAAAAAATCAAGTGCATATGGGCACTTGGAGAATTGGGATCTCTGTTCTGTGATTGCTAAAAATGGGGACGACTTACCGCAAGAAGCGTTTGCTTGCCAATTGATATCGATGATATCGAGTATTTGGAAAAAGAACGATGTTCCAATTTGGACAAAGCGAATGAAGATCTTGATTACAAGTGCAAATACTGGATTGGTTGAAACGATCATTAATGCAATGTCAATACACTCAATTAAAAAGTCGCTTACGGAACTATCAATAAAAAATGGTGAAAACACAAAGGGTAGAATTTTTACCTTGCTTGACTATTACGAAAATGCATTTGGACCTCAAAGTTCCCCAAAATTCAAGGCAGCCCAAGAAAATTTCACCAAGAGCTTAGCTGCGTATTCTATTATCTGTTATATTTTACAAATAAAAGATAGACATAATGGTAATATCATGGTTGATGGTGATGGTCATATTATCCACATTGATTTTGGGTTCTTGCTTTCTAATTCTCCTGGAAGCGTGGGATTTGAGGCGGCACCTTTCAAGCTTACGACAGAGTACGTTGATTTGCTTGGTGGTTTGGAAGACCCAATGTATGTAAAGTTTGTTAATTTGTGCAAGCAATGCTTCAGAGTTTTAAGAGCAAATAGTCAAGAAATCATAGACATAGTTGAGCTCATGCAAAAAGACTCCAGTTTGCCATGCTTTAATAACGGAGAAAACACGAGCATATTGTTGAAGCAACGATTACAATTGGATCTTTCTGATTCGGATTCGGATCTATTTGTTGAAAACATTTTGGTCGGCAAAAGTCTTGGTAGTATGTACACTAGATTGTATGATCAATTTCAAATGATAACACAGGGAATTTATAGTTGAATTACTGTAATGTATTCCGATATAGCTATACATACATCTATTTTTGTGTATTTGTTACATTAATATTTTTTTATTTTTATTTTTTAGCTAACGTCATTTCGTATCAGTGTTGCATGAAGAAACGTTGAATTTCTCCGTGGCCATTTACATGCGAATTAAATTGGTTTGGGCATGTTAAATTTTAACTCTAAATGGATAAATTTCTTCTTAAGAAAATGTCATACCAAACTGAAACTAATACAGATGGGAACCAAAAAAGTGTACAAGAAGTCTGTTCCAAAGGAATTAACGTCTTTCTTTCGTGTTCACAAGAAAAGAGATTCATTTACAGGCAACAAGAGGCAGGTAATGGAGAGCCCGAAGCACGGATTTCGGTTGAATTCGTTACCTAGCATCCCTCCGCCTTCCAACGCAATACAAGAATTACTCCTTAAATATGGAATGCTTAATGATATTAATTGGGATGGCACTAAGAGCAAGATCGAAAAATCTAAAAAAACAAAGCTCAAGTCCATTAATTCCTTCATTGCTTTTAGGTCCTTTTATTCAAGAACAATCTCAAGCCTGGAGCACCAAAGAGAACTTCTGTCGAAACTTGCTGACGCCTGGAAAAATGAACCAAATCAAGATATATGGGTTCAATATACCCAGTCATACAATAATTATCTACTTCTTCCTGGAGCTAAATTGAAGTTTGTTGACTGGTTGTGTGAGGCATTAGAGCTCAAAGTGGATAGTCCTTTACCGATTATCGAAAATATCCAATTCACTGGTTATATTCCAATGTTGTCGGGAACTGTGGAAGATGTTTATTTGATTAAATAGATTATAATTTACTATAACGACATCTAAATACTAACCAGATTCCTGAACTGATACCTGAGCTGTAGTTATTTTATTCCTCACCCTTTTTTGGGTATCTTCTTTGAGGCTCTTCTTCCTCTTCTTGCCACTTTTTTTTGGTCGTTCCTCACCTTCGCCATATACGTCACTAGACAAATCAGATAACTTGACATTCTTAATTTGAATAAAATTCACATTCTCATCAAATAATGGGGATCCCTTACATAAATTATAGAACTCCTTACAAGGATATTGTAAATCCAACTTTCTAGCTCCGTCTGAAGACTTGGACAAATTAAGCTCCAAAGCAATATAAAATCTCGCTAAACGAATCTTCTTGCTTTCATCCTCCTGCTCTCCTGACTCGACCATTTTCAAGGATTCTAATAGTTTTTCCCCGCTTAATGTCCCATAGTTGTTTATTATTTCTAGTGGGTCATTATCGTCCAAAATATAAGCATTAGAAAAATCTTTGACATAGGGATGGGCATATTCTATTCCCTCGGTCACCTCCAATTTTAAGACTAACTGTCTTAGCCTGCTTTCAACGAACCCGGACCATTTTTTATGTTCTTCTGCTGTGTCAACCGTTGCGGCAACAATACAAAGGTAGAACTTATATGCATGAAAATAATTATGTCTTTCAAATAAGTCGGACCATGATTTATTACCTTGATTTATCTCGTTCATTATGACGGATCCGCGTGAAAGCTCTTTCAAGATAACTTTTTGTGTAGAAGCCGTTATATTATGAGTAGCACACATAGATGGATATGCAGGAGTAATCACGGGCATACGGTGGAGTCTGTCATGGGGATACAATCTGGGATTCCAAACACGTACTTGGAGAGGCCCATCCTCAATTGGTTTGAGCAAGACAGGCTCTGGCCAATTCCATTTAGTATATATATTGAAGAATTTTTCAACAATTACTGCACTGACTGCATTTGGGTAAAGCTGGCATATTCTAGCTACCAACATTGCCCATGCCACGCCTCCAGGGAACCCAAAAACATTACCATAGACTGCTCTCTGCTGTGCCCACAATTTTATGCAACGCAACGCGTGCTTAAACACGGTTGGTTTGGGGACTAATTGCAATATTTCATCTGTAACTCTCGTACCGTTCAAAGACCGCAAATCCTTTTCATCTAAATTTTTTAACAAATTTTTGTCGTCTAATGTCATTTCTAATGGTACCCTAGGAACGTTCAACTTTGCCATGATCAAATCTATAGAAATTCCATCGAATTCCAATTTTATAATTGGTACAAATGCATCTGGTACACATGCGATTTCTTCTAATTCTGGTCGTTTCCTAATAATATCTGGGAAAACCGAGAAGAAATCATCTCTTGTAACGTGTTTTGGGACAACAACCAAGGTATCGATATCAGATCCTGGACTATATACTCCCAATCTATAAGATCCAAAAGTAAAAACTTTTCCTCCAGAATCTTTCGCCATGCCATCGGACATATTTTTACTCTTGGATACTGTGTAAACAAATTCTTGAACGAGTTTTTGGAATAATGTCAACACTTCAACTCTTTTCTTAGTAGCTTGTTCGCTCTCAAAGGATCCTCTATTCTTCAATTCTTGAATAAGTAAGTCATTTAAGGTATTCTCCTTTGCCGTGGGAATGGCAGTAGATACTGGATCTGTGACACCATATTTTTTGGTGCTCATCATCGTCCTTGCCTTGTTACCAGAAAGTACATTTTGTTGATGAAATTTTTTTTTCTTCTGTAGTAGCCCTGACGCCACCCGAAAAGATGCTCACCAGGTGTCATTTAAGCGGTGGTATTTCGAGTATATTGAAACACCAAGTCGTACACTATCGTAGATTTCTTTCTACTTAAACTATTCAATTCCCACCTCGTGCTGTTATTAGTGATTGAAATTTTTTTTATTGTTCTTGTTGTTTATTGTAATTATTTACAGAAAGTCTATTAAATATTTATGTTTCCTGCCACTCGATGAATTATTTTACCTCATCGTAGCATCCCTTTATTTCTAAACTTATTACTCCCACCAATTACTTTCAAAACCCGTCTCAAATTCTTATCTTTCCCATTAAGCACCTTAATTAACGCCGATTTCATTTCCGCGACATTAACATTATCTTTGATACACATATTAACCAATTCGTAACATTCTTTTTGTTTCAACGTATACTCCAATCCTTTTCCTTTTACTTTCTCCAAGAACACCAATAAGAAAAGCAAGATATTTATCCCTTGTAATCTCTCATTATTGACTATTCCTGATATTATATCTGTCAAATAGACTTTGATATCGGGTAGATCTAATAGTAGCATGGATTTTTCGAAATCTTGAAGTACGATCGACTTAAAGAGCCATCGTTTGAAGTAGACATTTGTTTGGTTGAGTTCAACAAGGTTGTTAATAAATAGGACAAATTCATTGGGAGATAACTTTCTTTTGACAAATTGAAATGTCTCTCGATGTAGTATTTTGGTGAGATATTCGATTGCTTTGCGGTCATTCTTATAATAAAAGGTGTCACCTTTCATGAACGAATCAAGGATGGTTAGAACTTGTGAGAGTTGCTGAGGGGCAAGTAGCGACAATGTTTGACAATATGCTCTCATTGAGTTGTGGAAAATATCTCTTTTAGTTGCGAATTTATATTGCCGATCAAAACCACCATATTGGAAAACTTGAGGTAAGGTAATTGCGATGATTTTGTTGAATATAGATGTCACAAACGTTTCATCTATGATCTTAGCTCGTAGTAAAGTAGATCGATTAAGTTCTAAAAGCGTTTGTTTTGAAGTTATGTTTGATGCAAGGTTGATTAGTAGTTCTGGGGTGAGCTCGTGGGAGGTTGTTAATGTGGTTATCAAACTTCTGGTGAGTAGGGGTCTCGCTTTGAATGAAATGATTAAATTGAGCAACTGCTGAGTTGTAAAGTGTTTCAAGCATTCGTTGATGATCTTCTCTTGAATGGTTATGTCAAGCCCATCAAATAATGGATAAACATCCTCTTGCAAAGGTAATATAACGTGCAACACTTTTATAATCAAACTCTCTTCCATCAATTTCATACCAGCTTTATAAATAGTCGTTAGTTCATTAGGTTTGCTTAATGATTCATTTGCCAAATGATTTACAATGTGTCTGTTTAACTTTTTCGTGGATCTCGAATATCCGGAATATATCGTGTAAGGTTTGATTGAATTGGAATGGAGTATGTACAAGGTATCCAATTCGTTCAACGTTGCTCCTTGTTGTATCATGTATTTCACACTAGAAATGAATGGCGAAACATAATCAGGTGCATCCAAGTTGGATATGACCGTCGATGACTCAAACTGGGGGAACAACAGATTTACCCAACCACTTTGTGAAGTTATATGTTGGAAATTAACGAGGTGGTTGAAGATGGTCTGATGTTTGAGGTTGGCTTCTGATTTACGCAATTCCATGAGTCGTTTCAAGTATAATGTATCAATTTCAAAGCTCTTCCTCGGCAGTAGTGAGTTATAATATTTAGTCAACTCATCAATGGTTTTCATATCACTCATGGATTGCCAAATACTCAACATCTGATTAGTGTCAAACGAAGGTTTGACAGTATACTTTATGGTATCAATAATTTGATTATGTAAATTTCCCATTACCTCACTAGGCAAGCTGATGATGAAATCCAATATTGCAAAGTTATAGTGATCTTGTTGTAACAAGATTCCATTGATTAATTCAAGAAAGTCCTCGAGATCAGAGAGCGTGTTGTAGTTATTGGAAAAATGGTTCCAACATGCGACATAACACCTGTGATATAACAATCTCTCAAAATATAACTTCATAAACTCGTAAGGAATGTCACCCAGGAAATGCAAGTATAACCTTGGATCGATTAATATTGGGTCGTACGATAGTACCGTGAATAACTTGTTCTCATTGTCAAAACATTTCCTCAAATCTTCAGATAATTTCGGAACTTGTTCGATAAACTCATGGATCGGTTCATCGATAATCTTTTGGCCTTCATTGATTAACATATTTGTGAAATACTGGGATATCTTCTCAGGTATTGATCTGCTGCTCTCATCCAGCTGTGCAGTTTCTTCAAAAAATGGTTTGCTTGAAAGTAGTCGTATTCTCGATCGTCGTACGAAAGTGTTTAATACCACTGGTCGACTCTTACATAGAATATGTCGACATCCTCCAAACATGGTATCTTGTTGGGGTTTATACTTCTCCAAGTATTGGAATTTTTTTTTTTTTCTATGTACAATTTTTCAGTATTCATTTAGTTTCTTTGCGAGCTTGTCTGTTACAACCAACACCACCACCACCACCAAGAGAATGGCACAAGTTATATGGAACCCAGATATCGATGTGTACGATAAAGATGTTATTCCGTTTAATATTGCCAGAAACATTGCTTACTACCTTCCTATACAAGATTTATTATCATTTTCAGAAGTTTCCAAAAACACGAATCTAGCTGTTAACGACCCCAAGCTATGGATCTCACGTTTGAAAGCCATGGACGTATGGAATAGTGCTACGACGTTGACAAAGGAGGATGTCAAGAAGAATATCCATGCCGACTACTTGAATAACCCATTGACTTGTATGGATTTTGTATACAAATCGAGCAAGAATGCAAAATATCAAGTGTTAAAGATATACAAATGTTTGCACAGATATTACAATGATTTGTTGATGAACAAGAATTATAACAGATTGAAGATATTTAAAGATTTTCAAACTCCGGAAAAACAAGCAAAGATATTGAAGAATTTGTTACGATACAATAAAATTGACTATATTGAAGAGTCCCGAGTAATTGTATATGAGAAAATTGTTGAATTGTTTGAAATATTTGAAAATGCATTGTTGAGAGAGTTGGAAATCCATTTTGATATGGAAGATTATGAAAGGACGAAAAATTTCATTAATGTTTTAATTGGGTTGAATAATCAGCAAACGTTAATAGATTTCTTTTTACAAAAATCTATATTTGACGAAGACAAGGAGATATTCAATTTGGAAAAATTCAATGCCGACAAGTATTATACGGATGGTAGTATAAATTTTGACGTATTAGATGGGTTGATCAAGGAGATTGCAGACGTGTTTAACGAACAGAGTCATATAATCGATTTAATATTCCCCGAAACAGTGCCACTAATGTACAAAGTGTGTGAAGAATTGATATCGAACCAATTGTCAGAGTTACTAATGTTGTTAATTGAATCATCCAAAAAACGGGGGTCATATTTCCAAATGGTTCCTTTGCTTTATGAAAAATTAACTGTCGACTTCATTAAACTTTTGAATGATTCACAAAACTTGGGTCAATCCTATCGTCAGTTGGTTATAGAACTCTTAGACATGCTGTATGAATCGTTTGCTGCTGAATACATGAGAGAAGAAGTGTCGTCGTTCAAGTTGGAAACCAAGAATAAGTTGTCGAGTTGGAAAGAATCTATTTCCAAACGTGAAGCAGAAACGTCAAAGAAAATCCTTGAGAGTGTCAAAGCTGAAACGAAAAACGATTTCTTGACTAGTTTCAAGAACGTCTTTGCCATTAACAAAAAGGACGATGGAAATAATGATTCGCGATATTCCGAGATTCAAGCAAAGGCAAAGATCTTATCCGAAAATATCAAGAGTATGAACATGATTTTCAGTCCGGAGCTAATAGTTGAAATATTGAACGACGTGAAAAACTCAAATCATAGGTTGCTTAAGTTCAAACAGTTTTCAATAGTATCGTTGAAAGATGACATATTCCAATCAGTGCAATTTTTGTTTATCGATGTGTTGGAATTGATTGGGTCTGACCATTTAAATCCAGGATTCGAAAAAGCTTTGACTTATTTACAAACTTACAATCCCAATTCAGCCACGTTTGTGAACATATCATCCAATCCCGATGAAACTCTTGATGAGCCATTGGTGTTGTTTTTTGATTTGATCAACATGGCGGATATTATTATTCAGATGATTGATATATTTTACAAGGAAGAAATCAGGTTAGTTATCAAGAACGAAAATTCCATCCTTAATCCAAGTTTGCAAAACAAAAAGAAACTAGAAGGGTTGGTTGATAAATACGTTGCGGATGGGTTAAATGTTGGTATTGAGATTCTTGTGTACAAAATTGAAAACATCTACAAAGATAACTTACGCGACACGGACTTTAACCCAATCTCAACCCAACAAGACAATTGTGGACCCACCGAAGCAGCCAAGAAGGCCGTTTTGGAACTAGAACAAAACATGAATTTACTAGTTGACAGTGCCGATAAATCCATCGTCGATGTTTTCCAACAAGAAATCGCCGAACGGTTTTTCCAAGTCATTGTTAAGATGTTAAAAACACAAACTATTTCTACCACAGGCGCCACAAATCTCATATCAGATCTCAATTTATACTTTGATTTCATTTCCAATAATGTCAAGACCAACAAGCGATTGGTGATTCCACTATATCAAGCACTACAGAAGATTGGAAACATTTATTTGATCAGTGGGGATGATTACAAGGCCATTGGGAAATTGGTGAGTGATTTAAGTAAATTCAATGGGATTTTCAATCAAGAAGAAATCTATGAATTTGTACAAAGGAGACAAGATTGGTTGGTTATCAAGAAACATGTTGAAAAAATCATGTATGGGTTTGGCTTTGGTGATTGTCTGATCATGTGAGTGTTGTCGCGTGACTATTTTGATGCATTTCTTTGTTTCTTTTTTTTTTTTTTGTTTCTTCTTAATTGTATCAATGTTACTAGCAATTTTTTTTTCCAACCATCTCCATAGTTGATAGATCGTATTCCGCCTTCCGTTTTCCACAATGCATAGACTACCACTACTACGATGCAACCGAATAGTGCTATCGAGACGAAGTTTAAGTTATTCAAATAGGTTACTCCAATCAGCATCAGCTTTATCCAGACTACAGCTTCTAACCACACCCAATAATGACCATGAGTTAATACTTAATTTGAGAGAGATTTATTTCACCAAGAACATTAATTTTCTAGAAGAGTTGATAGATAATTATAGTCCCGAATATAAAGAATTGGTTCGTCTATTAAAATCCAAGCGTATGTTTACGTTGGTTTATTATGATATCATAGGATTGATCATCCAGGAAAAAATGGGGAAAGTTCAAAAAATTGGAAAAATTTTTGATCTTCAAATTAATGAAGATAATGTGGTGCATGATGTGATACGAGAACTTATCGATAGAAATATATTAGTTATTGCATTCGAAAGTGTGGTGAAGTTGTTACAAAATGGAGTGATTGTAAAATATGAAACCATCAAATTGTTGATTCGTTCATTGAAATATAGTAATGCAGTGGAATTTCCGAAAATAGGTTATTGCGTGTTGCAATTATTTAACCATTATAAGGATATGCAAGTTGATGAGTTGGTGGGCAGTATGAAGTTTTTAACTAGTTCGATTCACGGCAATTATTATGCCAATTACATGTATCTGGAACTTAAAAAATCTGGAAAATTACAGGAATTAGGAAATTCAAACTACCAGGACGTTGTATATAATGTCATAAATTTAAACGTTGATAATTTAAATCCTTACAAGAGTTTTGAAGTATGGAACGAAAATAAAGATTTGTTGAATATGGACCGGTTCATTCGTCTTGTTGTACGAATGCTCAGACTATGTGATGAATACAAGATAGATATACTGGAAATTGTACCCTTGATACCGGAGTCAGATGAAACTGTGATAGATTTCAAAATAGAATATTTTGGGAAAGATATTGCTCGCAGACCGCAACTTGATGCATTTCTTAGTAAACAAACTAATTTGACACGATCAGCTATGACAAGTTTACTATCTGCTTTTCTTAATTATGGTGACGAAGTGAATGCCGAAAAAGTCACACAAACAATTTTTCGTTCACTCAGCAAGATGAACAAAGCAGAAGTTGATTTAATTGTGCAAAAATTGTTAGCCCAGGGCAAATTAAAAGATTCAATCGTTGCAATCGATTCCTTTTCATCGGTAGAAAGGCAACTCGCATATGTGAGTATGTTTAGGTTTATCATGGAACATCCACATCACGAAAAATTAGAAAGAGATGCAGTATGGAATTTTTTAAAATTGGAGACTGTGCAGAATAGAACCGATGATATGGCAAGATTGTTAACTATTGAAGCGATTCGAAATATGGCCAGAAGAGATATCCGTGATGGGATTAGTAATTTTGTTAATTTTATCCGACATTCCAATCGAAAGGCATCATCGGATGCTATATATTTTAATTTAAAGTTGGAGAAATATGGGATACCGAATTGGTTTCAACGCCAGATCCAACTAGACAACAAGGAAACCATGATTCGACTCTGTTCGATCATGGTTCCTTATGCATTAGAACACAAGCATCGGTGGTCGGTAGTGTGGCTATTCAATGAGTTTAGGAAATTGGGATGGGATCTTCCTAGTATTTACAAACTTTTCCAAGCACATGACAAAGATGGCTATTTATCAAGACTTCTCAAATCCAAAATCATTGACGCAATATCCACCACACTGCCACCTCCTTAAATTATTATGTAAATAAAATAAAAAAAATAGACGATAATAAAATGTATATATACAAGGAATGGAATATTTAACGATGCTCTATTTAAATCTCTTCTTGTCAACTCTCTTGTCATATAATTGACCTCCAGTAATTTCTTCAGCGTTTTCACTCATCATGGAGAATAACTCATCATTCTTCTTCTTAGTTCTTTGTTTTTCCAATTCTTTAATCTTTTCTTCCTCTTCAATAGTAAGCTCCGCAACTTCCTCTTGTTCTTCTGCTTTCTTCTTACCTTCTTCTTCTTCACCAAAGGCACCACCATATCTCGACTTAAATCTACCAATCTTACCAGCTTCACTATACAAGTCTGAACTCTTCAAGTCACTACGGTGTGGGTTCCATAAAGAGCTCGTCCTTTGATCATTAATCATACGAATTTCATCCTTAGGTGCCTGACTGAATCTTCTTATAACACTTCCGTCACTTAATTCAACGAGGGTATCGAATTGATGGAAAATTGCTGGACGGGCTTTACCAAGTCTGATTTTTTTCATCACTCTACGATTCGATAAATTGACATCGGTTGGAGCTGCTAAATTGGAAAGACCTGGTGGTATTACTGATTTGGATCTTATGAATGTGAGTGGCACATTTTTGCCAAGTTGATGAGATCTTTGAAACATCGATAGTTGGTTAATAATTACTAGTACTATTGCAACTCTCCAGTGGTTGAAAATTTTCTTCGTTTTTTTTTTCCTATGGTAGATGTTTAGTTAGTCGTGCACATATTCCGAAAAACATCAAATTTTTTTTTTTTTTTGCTGTACAGTGAAGAAGTTCAGTTAAGGAATCAAAAGAATTTCCACCATCTTCCATATATTCCATTCTGATATAATCATCTCCATACCATCATGGCATTTTCTACCCAGACTCCAACAATTGTGGTTTTAAAGGAAGGTACCGATACTTCCCAAGGTAAAGGTCAAATCTTGACTAATATAAATGCTTGTTTAGCTATCCAAGACGCATTAAAACCAACCTTGGGACCATTTGGTTCCGATATTTTGATTGTTGGATCCAATGGCAAAACCACCATTTCCAATGATGGTGCAACTATTTTGAAATTGTTGGATATTGTTCATCCTGCCGCACAAATGTTAGTTGATATTTCTCGATCCCAAGATGCTGAAGTTGGAGATGGAACCACTAGTGTTACATTATTAGCAGGGGAATTGTTACGTGAAGCCAGATCATTTATTGAAGATGGAATTAACGCTCATTTAATTATCAAAGGTTATAGAAAAGCTTGTGATTTGTGCATTGCCAAAATTGACCAATTGGCAATTGATATAAATAAGGAAGACCCAGAAGAATTTAAAAGTTTGTTGGAGAAATGTGCCACTACTGCCATGTCAAGTAAATTGATTAGTAATAATTCCAAATTTTTCACCAAAATGGTAGTTGATGCTGTGTTGAGTTTGGATAGGGAAGATTTGGATGAGAACTTGATTGGGGTGAAGAAAGTTCCTGGTGGTTCTTTAGAAGACTCGTTGTTTATCAATGGTGTTGCATTCAAAAAGACCTTTTCATATGCTGGATTTGAACAACAACCTAAATACTTTAAAGACCCAAAGATTCTTTGCTTAAATGTTGAATTGGAATTGAAAGCTGAAAAGGACAATGCCGAAGTTAGAATCGATCAAGTTAAAGATTATCAAGCTATAGTTGATGCTGAATGGCAAATTATTTTCAATAAATTAGAAGCTATTCATAAATCTGGTGCCAACATCGTGTTATCTAAGTTACCAATTGGTGATTTGGCCACTCAATATTTTGCCGATAGAAATATCTTCTGTGCTGGTAGAGTTAGTTCCGATGATATGGATAGAGTCATTCAAGCCGTTGGTGGTTCTGTGCAACTGACTTGTTCCAACATAACCGAGTCTGATTTGGGTACTTGTGAAACTTTTGAAGAAGTTCAAATTGGTAATGAAAGATACAATCTATTCAAAGGATGTCCTCAAGCTAAGACATGTACGTTGATATTAAGAGGTGGGGCTGAACAAGTTATAGCCGAAGTTGAACGTTCCTTACACGATGCTATCATGATTGTTAAACGTGCCGTGGTAAACCATACTATAGTTGCAGGCGGTGGTGCCATAGAGATGGAATTATCCAAATACTTGAGAGATTACTCCAGAACCATTGCTGGTAAACAACAGTTGGTTATAGCTGCTTTTGCCAAAGCCTTGGAAGTTATCCCAAGACAATTGTGTGAAAATGCCGGATTGGATGCGATTGAGTTGTTGAATAAATTAAGAAGTGCGCATGCTAAGGGAGAAACATGGTACGGTATAGATTTCCAAATGGAAAACATTGGTAATAATTACAAGAACTTCATCTGGGAACCAGCTTTGGTTAAGATCAATGCTTTGAGTTCTGCCACCGAAGCAGCAACCACGTTGTTATCAGTTGATGAAACCATTAGAAATGACGAACAAGAACAAGCCCAAGGAGGTGCGCCACCTCCACAAGCCAGGGGAAGAGGTGCATTTTAGGTAAGTATTATAGTTGTTGTTAATAGAAGGTAAATAATAAGTGCTTTTTTTTTAATTATTTTTTTTTTTGCTTTGTAATAGTGATAGTATCACTTGATACGTTTTCAACCAATGGTAACACAAAAAGAAGGGCAACAGAGAATGTGACGACTTTTCTTCATTTTTGAGTTTTGCAAATGTCTCCATTTTTTTTAATTAGCCTTATTATAATTTTTTGAACGCGTCGTGCGAGAGAGGGAGCAATTTTGTGCCCCGTTGAAATGGCACGACAGTAGCAACAGTTCTTCTTTATTTAGTTGTGGAGGTTTAAGACCGCCTTGTTTTTATTGCATTTGAAATAGATAAATAGGCCTCCTCACGTCAAATGCACATTTAATTTTGGATCAACGGTAGGGAGGACACTGGGCACATAGGGCAATTTCGTAGTTGCTTTTCTTGTCTTTGTTCCTGCTGACGACAACGAAGACTGACGAAGAGGAAGACGAAGACGACGAAGACGCAATGGAAGCGTGGCACAGGTACAGTTAGAGTTGTAAGTTTTCTATTTTTATTAATAGAAACACGGTGGAAGTTTTGTTTGTCTTGTCTTTCCTTTTCGGTTATGAAATTATATAATTCTTGAAGATACGTTAAGAGTATTTTTTATTTTTTGATTCATGGTCAATCAAACGTGAACATCATTTTCCACGTCTAGTTTTTTTTCCTAGATCGTGTTTGATATCGATTTCAGAGATGCAGATGTTGGACATGAGATGAACTGCTCTCTATTAGTAAGATATTTTAACTTAAGTAACATCGAAGTATGTACGAAAATAAATAAAAAAGAAAAGGGTTAAACGCACGAATAAAAATATTACCACTCTGTGAGGTGACGCTTGGCCCCAGTCTAAAATGAAAAAAAAAATAGTCAAGGGAGCGTGGCTTGAACAAAATTGGGGCGAGAAGGGGGGAGAGGGAGATCCGAATCAATTCGACAGGGGAAGAAAAAAAGGGCGACAGGGCAAATCCCAACAGGAGGTGTGATAGGTGGAAAAAAAAAAAAAA
Source organism: Candida labiduridarum (assembly GCA_030572435.1). Lineage (NCBI taxonomy): Eukaryota > Fungi > Ascomycota > Pichiomycetes > Serinales > Debaryomycetaceae > Candida > Candida labiduridarum. The sequence goes on from JAJLZW010000002.1 coordinate 171,071, forward strand.
TTCTACGAAAAAAGGCTTTTTTTTGGATGCGAAATCTCGCGTCGCCTTTTTTTTTTTAAATAAAAGTTTAGCTCAATTGTAGGGAGCGTATTGCATTGTGTTTATTGTATGTACAATAGATAATTGTTCCATGAAACAAACTCAAACTCAGCCAAAGAGGAGGTGTGGGTAACCAAAGACAAAAGAAGAAAGGATATGAAATTGGCAATACAACTTTTTGTATCAAGTATCAATGTTCTTTACTGGTGAACTTTGCATCCAATGGGCATTCACCTTCATTGGGAATGATCTAGGCTCGCACTTTGATACCATGAAAGGAGATCAAATGTGGAGAAGCATTTTACATCTACGGCAGCTAGATGAAATAAGGGCTTGTTGTAATTTTTTTTTTCATCGCCCATAACGTACCATTGCTATACAAACGTGTAATTAAGGAGTGCTAGGGGGGTTTGTAGGAAGGAGTGAGTTAGGAGAGAGTTGGCGAAACACGGTTTTATATTTCAGTATAGACGTTTCTGTGGGATGTAATCGGGAAAAGGCAGACTAGATTATAGGAGACACAAAAACGGGACATTCATCGTCTCTCCTGTTCTTTTTTTATCTTTTCATTGCCAGAATTACAAACAAAAAGGACACAAAATTCACAATGAATAGTATTTGACTTTGGTCGTGAATATTTCGATTAATTCTGTAGGAGAAATGTCTCTCGTATATATGCTGTATTTGCTGTGGTTTTGGATTGATGGTGGAACAATTAATTGGATGAGTGAAAAATGTCGTGCGATTTTTTTTTTGTTAGTGCGCGGTGGAAGTGGATGTGGGACGTCGATGCGGATGTGTGAGTGTTTTTTGTGTTTGTGTAAGGTTACCGAATATTTCGCGTCACTAAGTGCATCCCTCCTTTCAGTTAGTATCATAAACAATCGTCAAGAGATTTGCATACTTACACCTCAGTATGAAGATATAATACAATGCAAGAACAAATAAATAAATATATTAAATATATTAATCAAACCATTTCCCATCTATCTGGAATTTTTCTTTTTCTATATTTATATTTCCTACCACTTTCCACTAACCATCTTGTTCTACTAAGAACTCTACCATCACACCTTATACCCTCCTTCAATACCCTTCTTCACCTCCTTCATTCATTCATTTTACCACCACCTCATCCACTTTTTATAGAACCAGTAAAAAAAAAAAAATTTTACAACCATTTTTCTTGACCCCATTCTTTTTCCATAATTTTTTTTTTTTTTTTACCTTTCATTCATTACCGTATTTATCCCCCGTCAGACAGCCAATTGGACAACCAAGAAGTCTCACATCTTGCATGAAATAGTATACCCATTCCAATTCAACTTCTACTACTATTACTACAACTACTCATTCGCTAGTACAACATCATGTCCTTCACACAGCCACCTCAGCACCAAGCCGCACTCCAGGCCCATCCAAAGAAAGTCAAATACGGTCCTCCTTCACACCTCAAAAGAAGAACTTACCACCCTAGGCTAGAAGCATTGGAGTCACAAGGTAATAAATTTCTAATAGACGAATACTACCACGACGTCACATCCACGTTGTCAGACTTGGAAAGCAAAAGCTCTGTCAACCATGCCATGATTGATTTACAACCAGAAATCCAATGGTTTATGAGACCTTTCTTGTTGGACTTCTTGATTGAATTACACTCTTCTTTCAAATTACAACCAACAACATTGTTTTTGTGCCTCAACATCATCGACAGATATTGTGCCAAAAGAATTGTGTTCAAGCGTCATTATCAATTGGTCGGATGTACTGCTCTATGGATTGCTGGTAAGTACGAAGATAAAAAGCTGCGAGTTCCAACCTTAAAAGAATTAACCATCATGTGTCGTAACGCTTATGACGAAGAAATGTTTGTCCAGATGGAAATGCATATATTGAGTACTCTCGAATGGTCTATTTCACATCCAACTTTAGAAGATTGTTTGCAATTGGCCATTGACTCATCCAAAATTGTCACACCTACTATGTCATCTTCTTCATCCTCACCATACCACCTCCAGGGCCACAACGACGACGAAACCAACAGCAAATCCATATTATCTGCTGTCACTGCAGTGAGCAGGTTCTTGTGTGAATTGTCTCTTTATGATAAGTTCTTTTTATCTGTTCCGACATCATTAACTGCTATCACTTGTAATTTGTTAGCTTGTTCAATGTTGCAAATTCCAAACGCATCTATGGCTTTGAAAGACTTGTTGGAAGAAACTGTCATGAAACCAAAAAGAGATCAATTACTCCAGCAAAGATCACAGAAGAAAAACAACACCAGCATTCCACGCCATCTAATTGCCAACCAAACGACAAACACTTTATACCGCAACAACAACGAAAGTAACTACAGTCATCAACAAATGGATGTTAGACATTCCAGCATTGATGATGACATAGATTTGGATTATGATGACGAAGACGACGATGATGAGGACGATGATGAAGATGACTACATTGACGAATTTTATGAAATGGACCAAGACGAAATAAATGCAAATGTTGACGATACTAATGACACTACATTTGATGAAGAGTTAGAAAACAAACCTCCAAGAATTCATGGAGCATTTTTAAGCGGACTCGACGAAAACTCCCTCTTAATTATCAAGAAAATTGCCTTGGTTTTAATTATTCAATTGAGTAAAGTTACGGAAGTCTTGTCTAAGAAATACGAAAACTTGGGAGTCATCCAAGTGATTAACAATTTCCACTCCAATTACAAATTCGTAATTCAATCAATTTACGAAAAACAGGAAGAAATTGTCAACAATATTGATGAAGTCGATTTCAAGTTGATCGAATCATCAGAATTATTGCTACAATTCCCGAAAATCGACGAGGACTTGACTGAAGATGAACTCACTGAAGATGAAGACGATATCGATTCAGCATATGACCATTTATCATTTCGTACTCCGAAATCCCCACATCCATTCTCCTCCTCTTCATTAAGCTTGGTGGATGGTCAAACCATTGCTCCAGTTACACCGCCTTCCGCCACTTCGCAATATTCAGTATTTTCAAATAAGAGATCATCATCAAGTAGAGTCAATTCTGCATGCAACACACCGACACATGCTTCCATCAGTTCATTTGCTCCACCACAACCACCTCCGGGTTCCGTATTAAGAACAAAGTCAAAGATCAGAAAAAATAATGGTAATCATAACTACAAGCGAGATAGCAAATATGACCCTCATCAATTTTCTCCAATTAAACCAACAAGCACAAATAATTCAATTATTGGCGGCGGCGGTGGCTCCTCACCTCTCTTGCATCAACAACAATTTTAGACGATAGATTTGACTTGCCGTTTGAAAACGTAATAGCTTTGTTCTGTTTTTGTTTTTTTGGAATTTTTGGCTTTTTTTTTAACATCTTTTTGCATTATTAATTCTAGAAGTTAGTTTCTTCTTAGATGTTTTTTAATACTTCAATTCTTATTTATACAATAGATTTTTAATATACTTTTTTGATTGCTTTATATTACTTTGAATTAGTGTCGAGGACAGAAGAATATATCGATGTGTATATGTTTTGAGAATTGAAATTTTTTTTTTTTTCTACTCAAAAATTGTTGCAATATTGTTGCAAATTTATTCTCCAAATATATTATTGAAGGCAATTGATTCGAATATTCTGAAACAACAACAACAAAAAATAAAACAAGAATAATAACTTATTTTGAAGAATTTACACGAGACCCCGCAATTGCATACCTACTTCCACCTTGATAGTTCGTTTTCGACACCTACCAACTGTGCCATGTTGATACCTTTCGTCCAGCCTGTTCAAACTCCTAGTAAGTTAACTCCCACTCACATGGTAGCATCCTTCAAACGCGTGGCAAAAAATAAATAGTAATACAAAAGTAAATCATGTGCAATTTCCCCCCCTTTCAAGCAAGTGCTAAAAATAGTTAACTAGAGTATGGTTTAAGGTTGGTTAGATAGATCCTAATGATAGTGTAACGTTTTTGCGTCTTTTGAAGTTCTTAACCTTCTTGCCAGCAAAGGCGAGTGCTAGTGAAGGAGAAGGTGAAACAAAAAGTGAAAGGAGCTGCTGAATAATTTTGACATTTATTAATATGCATGATATTTTTTCCCCATTGAGAAGTTTCAAAATGTTTTTCTGTGCCCTCGCTAGCAACATTCATTTAGACGACAATCAACGAACGAACACATAGTCATCGACTTTAGCACAACAGCTACCGTAGCTCTTTTTTATTTTCATTCTGAATCAAATATTCCTGACTCTTAAATTATAATCGTCGCTTGTTTGTATTGTTCGTGTCCTTTTTTTTTTAACTCATTATTGATTCGGCTTTTAGCTTGCATCTTTTACCATGGCGCATTTCAAACAATGTCGTATGCACTTTCTCTAGGAAATTATTATTCAAAGGATGACACCAAAAGCTTGAGTTTAACCTGGTAGTCCATTAATCACAATCAAAGCAATTTTGATATGCTATGCTCTCTGTTATTCATTCCTCTTTGCTTGATTTGGTATATAACATCTAGTAAAGAAAAATCCAACAACAGGTCGTGTGTCGACGTACAAGGTCCTATTTTTTTGTTTATTTTTGGGTTGTTTTGGGTGTACCTGATAAATAGGGAAAATTTTTCTAAACTTATCAACCTTCCCTATTTTCTTACAACCAAACCCACCTAAAACCCATACCTTCAATTCAGCACTTGAGCAACCCACTTTAGGATACCCCATTTACCTTCGCTTTAAATTCAGAGTGTTAGCAACGTTCAAAATATTCATTTCATTTCCTTTATCAAGCACCCGTCAATCATGCCTTCTTCCACACAATCAGACGAGAATGACTCTATAATATCGAAAAATTGGGTCTGGGTGCCCAATCAACCAGACTTATTCACAAAAGGTTACATTTCTGAATATTTGCCGGAGGGGAAATGCAAAGTGAACATAGTAAAAGGACAAGATTCTGCTGCCACTAGCAGTACGATAACAATAGATCAAAATGTATTGGAAAATTGTAATCCTACAAAATTCAATAAATGTGAAGATATGGCTGAATTAACCCATTTGAACGAACCGTCGGTGGTTTATAATTTGTATCTTCGATATTCGGACGATTTGATATACACATATTCAGGACTATTTCTTGTCGCCATCAACCCATATAAACTGTTACCGATTTATAAGCAAGCGATCCTTAAAAAATATCATGAATTCAAACCGGATGCATCAGGATCAAGTGGAGTGAAAAGTCAACCTTCGCCACATATTTTTTCAGTTGCGGAATCAACGTTTAGAAATTTGTTGAGTAATAGGAAGGATCAGAGTATTTTGGTCACGGGAGAAAGTGGGGCTGGTAAGACTGAAAATACAAAGAAAATTATCCAATACTTGTCGTCAATTACCAAACATGGACAGGATAAAGCTAATATCGACGTGAAGATATTACAGGCAAATCCGTTATTGGAAAGTTTTGGGAATGCCAAAACCATCAAGAATAACAATTCTTCAAGATTTGGGAAGTTTATTCAAATATTCTTTTCCCATAATAATGGACAGGAGATCACTGGAGCCAATATCGATTATTACCTTTTGGAAAAATCAAGAGTTATAAGCCAAGCAAGCCAAGAACGAAATTATCATGTGTTTTATCAATTCGTGAAGGGGTACGAAAACTTGTCCAGTTTGGGTTTAAACAAAGATTTATCAACGTACGGCTACCTTAAGAATGGCCAATTGAGTATTGCCAATGTCGATGATTTCAAAGAGTTTAACCTATTGGTTGAAGCATTCAAGATCATGGGATTCACTTCCAGTGAGACTAATTTCATCTATCAAGCTTTGGCAATTGTTTTACATTTAGGTAACTTGGATTTCACATCATGGAAGGCTGAACAAGCCAATTTCACGCCTGATTCACCAGTTGACAAAATCTCCGAGTTGTTGGGAATAGAAAAATCAAGTTTAGTAGAGAACTTGTTAAGACCAAAAGTCAAAGCAGGTAGAGAGTTTGTCACCAAATCCAAAAAGGCGAACGAAGTTAAGTTTGCCATTGATGCATTTGCCAAATACTTGTATGAAAAATTGTTTCAATTCATTATTTCGAAAATCAATGAAAATTTATACAGCCTAGAGAATACAAATGGTAATTTTATTGGGGTTTTGGATATCGCCGGTTTTGAAATCTTTGATATCAATTCATTTGAACAATTATGTATTAACTATACCAACGAGAAATTACAGCAGTTTTTCAACCATCATTCGTTTATATTGGAACAAAGTGAATATTTGCGCGAAAATATCAATTGGGAATTTATTGATTTTGGTCAAGATTTACAGCCTACTATTGATTTGATTGAAACCAGACAACCAATGGGTATTTTGAAATTGCTTGATGAAGAATGTCTTATGCCAAAATCTTCGGATCAATCTTTTATGGAGAAGTTGAGTTCTAACTTTGCTGGCAAGAACCGCAAATTTTTACAAAACAAGATAAAGAGTGGGTTTATCATTCACCATTATGCCGGTAAAGTCGAATATAACGTTGATAATTGGTTACAGAAGAATACTGACCCAATAAGTGAAAGCATTCTAGGCTTGTTGCCAGATTCGTCAAATCCATTTATTGCCGAGATGTTCAACAACGATCCACATTTAACTCAACAATCAAATCAACGTAATTCCAAATTGAAAACAGCATCACAAAAACACAAAGATCAATTGAAAATACTCATGGATCAATTAGAATGCACCGAACCACATTTCGTAAGATGTATTTTGCCAAATTTAGATAAACGATCCAACAAATTTGATAAAAACTTGGTTTTGGGACAATTAAGATGTAATGGTGTTCTTGAAGGTATTAGAATTACAAGAGCAGGATACCCTAATAGAATGTTGTTTGATGAGTTTATCGCACGATATTCTATTATTTGCGATCAAGAAGTGTTCACCAAGAATAGTAAAACAACCAGTGAAATCATTTTAAAACATGCAAAATTAGACCCTGATACTTATAAAGTGGGTCTTACAAAAATTTTCTTCAAGAATGGTATATTGGGTCAATTGGAAGTTCTTCGAGATTTAAGTTTAAAGACTATTTTCACTGATTTACAGAGAGTTATCAGGGGTAATTTAGCCAGAATTACTCTCAAACAGCAAATTAAAGAGATTCAATCGGCACAAATTATTGCTAAAACAATGAAAACCTTGAATGAGGTTAAAGAGAGTTCGCCATGGATGAATTTATTCTACCACATCAAACCATTGTTAGAAGATTCAGTTAAAGTTTTGGATTCAAAAGAAATGCAAGAAAATTTAAAGAACATGACGGTGAAGCTTAAAGACACTGAGAAATTGAAGAATGGCTTGGAGAAGGATAATGAGAAATTGCGTGAACAATTAACCAAATTGGAAGATGAAATCATCACCATCAATGGAACTATCAAATCCAAGGATGACCAAATGTCGAGATTGAAAATTGAAGAAGCTAAGTCAAATAAAAAGGTTCAAGATTTGGAGACCAAGATTAAAGATTTCCAACAAGCTAACGAAGAGTTGGTGAGCGAGAGGGAGAAATTAACTAGTCGCTCTTTGGATCTTCATGATCAACATAATAAAAAAATTGAAGAATTGAATGAATTGAGTAAATTGCATGAAGGGGCACACGCAGAATTGTTGAAATTGAAGGAAAAACTTGCCAATGCAAGTACGATGAAGCGGGAACATCAAGATGAATTGAAAAGCGTTAGAGATCAACATGAGAAATTCATTCAAGAATCCGCTTTGAAGAACTCACAATTGGAGCAATTGACAAAGAAACTACAAGCAAATTTATCATCTCATGAAAAGCTCTTACCAGAACACGAATCATTAAAACAAGAGATTAAAAAATTGAAGGACGTGGTTAGCCAAAGTGAATCCAAATTCAGCAATCAACAGCACACTATCAGTTCCTTACAATCTCAATTGACCAAAGATGAAAGTAACAAAACCAAATACGAGAAGAAGATCGAAGAGGCAAAGGAGAAAGTTTCATTGTTGAAAGCGAAGCTTGAGAAGAAATCTGGCGAACTTGATGAATATAAGAGACAGGTCAAGCAATTGAAAGGTGAGCTAGCCAACGTTAATTCAAAAATCGGTGAAGATGATAACATCAAGAAACAATTGGCAGATTTGAAATCCAGTGAATCTCAACGTGTCCACGAATTGGATTCGTATAAACAGAAATTAAGTAAAGCATTAAGTGAACACAAATCAATCGAATCACAATATGAGACGTTAAAGGTTGAATGCAATGACCTTAAGAAAGTCAAAGAAGAATACAGTAATAAAATCTATTCCTTAAATTCCCAAATAACCCAGATTAACCAAGATCTTAAGCACAAAGAATTGGAAAAGGAAAACCAACCTCCAGATCCACGAATCATGGAAGAATTTACTCATATGAAGATCAAACTCAATGAGCAAAGTGCCACATTAAGAAAGGAGAAGTTTGAGAATAAGAAATTATCAGAAGAGTTGCAATTAATCAAAGAAAGGATCATGAATGGGTCATTAACTAGTATGGATTTAACACCCAAGAGAAGATCATTAGCCATTGGTGAACGGTCAATTATTTCCAGCAATGTCGATTTCTTGAATAAAGAATTGAAGAGCTTGAAATTCCAGTTGAGTCAAGAACAAGGAAATTTCCAACGAGCAGAAAATTATGCTATTGAATTACAAAAGAAATTGAATAAATTGATGGCTACTAGAGGTATTAATAGCTCAACTGATTATGAGCAGAAATATAAAGAATCCCAGGAAAGAATCCACAGATTGGAAAACAAGATTGAAGGCTTAATTACTGCTGATGATAGTTTTAATGATAGTTTGAATTCGAATTCTTCAAGAAATTCTTTGATTAGAAGTGACAGTTTCAATAATGGATTAAAGGGTGTTAGTCAAGACTATATTCAAATATATCAAGATATAACGAAAACGTTGCGATCCACTCGTGATGAATTGAGTGTTTCCAAAACGGAAATCTTGCGTTTGAAAGCATTGTTGAGAGAATCCGAAGATGAATTGTATCGAATCAAACAAGAAAATTATAAAACTTCTATGAATGATTATGAACAAGATTTGGCGCAATTAAAAGTCAAACACGAAACATTGTTATCTCGAAACAGAGACGTTTCAGAAAGTTTGGAGATGTATAGAAAACGTTCCGAAGAGTATTATAATAAGTTGGAAATGGCGGAATCTGCTGTGACAATGGCACAACGAAATGAAAAGCAAGCCAAGGAGGAAATGCAAGAATTGAGAAATCAATTGATTTTGACCAAGGAAGAATGTCGAACTTCACAGATTTTGATTAAGGATTTCCGTATCAAAATTGGAGAATTTGAACAATTGATTGTTGTCAAGGATCAAAAATTACAATCATGTAATGACGAAATCAAATCTCTCAAAGATAAATTAGCTTACCATTTGAGCAATTATGAGAATAAAGAATTGACTGAGAAGTATAAAGACGAGATTAGAAATTTGAATAAAGAGTTGAATTTCAAGATCGATACCGAAACGAAATTGATCAAAGAAAGCAAGAAGTTGCAATTGGATTATGAAGATGCAGTATTGGCTAAAGATAATTTAACCAAAGAATTGGAAGATCTGGTGTTACGTGAAGAACGATTGGAAATGCGTGTTGAAGAATTGTCGAACAATTTACGCAGCTTAGAAAATGAAAAAGTGATAAATGGTCGTAAGATCGTCAATTTCACCAGACAAGTCTCGGGATTGAAACAACTCATTGACGAGATATCTGCAGAGAGAGACCGTATTTTACAAGAAAAGACAGAACTCTCAAATGCATTTAACAAATTGGATTCGCAACATGATCGTACAACCGTAGAATTGAAACAAAGTCAAGCAGAATTAACCTTTTTGAAACAACATTTGGAAAACCAACGTGAAGATTCCGAAGCCATCAAGTCCGAATTGAATCAATCAAAACTTTCAACTTCTTCCGATTATCGCGATCAACAGAAATTGCGTCATGAATTGTTAATCACCCAGGAAGAAAATTTTGGTCTCCTGAAGACGAATAAAGAATTGAACAAGAAGGTTGAAGTATTGGAAGAGAAGTTGTATAGTAATGAGCAATTGAAGTATTTAGAAGATAAAGTCAAGACGTTGACGAAATCCTTGGATAGTGCCAATGTGGAGAAATTTGAAGATGAGAAAAATATCAAGAATTTGGAAAGAAAGGTGAAGAATTTGGAAATTAGAGTTGAAAATGAATCTAGTTTAAGTAAACGATACAATGACGAGAATTTCGATTATCAAAACAAGATCAATCATTACAAGAGTACGTTTGATATTTTGCATAATGAAAATTTGGAAAAAGACTTGCAATTGAAGAGTATCCAGAGGGAGAATATTGAAATCAAAGAAACGATGTTGATGTTACAAAAGGAAGTTTTAGAATTACGTGAAAAATTACGTGTTTAGTAAAATAAAAGTTTATGTACAGATTAATAATAAATACAGTATTTTCAAATGTAATGCATTATCTATGAAAACCAACTCAAGTTCTTTTCTTGAGTCATATCTCTAGGTTCTGTTGGTGCAGGACCTTCATATTTTCCCAATCCATATCTACGGAGAATAAATTCAACATCACCGAAACTCTCCCTCTCTCCTTGCATCACCACGGATGGTAAACCTGAACTAATCCCTTTGGTAACCACATTACCGGTAATCACTTTTTCCAAAACATTCGTTAAATCATCACCAGTCAATCTGTCAATTTTTTCAACCATTTCATCAATGGTGGTGATCTTACCTTGAGTTTGGATTTGACGACCCAAATCTTCTAATCTAGCCAATCTACTTTCCACATTCATCAATAATGAACTAATCAATTGTTTCTTAGCTCTTGCAATTTCACTCTCTTTCATACCACCGGATTTGGTTAATAATTTACCCAATTCATTAGCAATGATTTCCGCACTTACACTAGCTGCTTGTGGTACTAATGATAGCGTGATTCCAAATACACCACTATTAATGTATGAATGGTTAAAACATTGACAGTTTTCGACATATCCATATTGGTTCAATACTTGGGTGTACAATCTTGAAAACATACCCTTACCAGGACCACCTGCTGAAAATGATGAACCACCACCAAGCAATTTTTGTAAGGTGGCTAAGGAATATAAATCATCATTTAACAAACCAGTAGTTTCAAATCCAATTTGGATATGATATAATTCGGGGAAATTGGCATAAAGAGGTGCTTGATAAGGTAATGCTAATTCTCCTCCTGTGTAGTTGATAACTCCCAATTCAGGTTTGGCAGGGTTGGTACTTTTCCAATCACCAAAGTTATCCATGACTAATCGTAATGCATGTTCATGAGGTACACCAACCATGGCAATGGTGATATTTTGTGGTTGGAAGAATTTCTCATGATAATTAAAAATATCTTGCTTATTAACTATTGGTAATCTTTCCCTAGGAAGAAACATAGGTAACCCAAGTGTGTTGTTCTTATATGCTACAGAATGTAATTCTTCAGGTAAGTATAAATCAGGCTTATGGCTCAATTCTTGCACTTCATAATCTGCAGCCAATAAACACTCTTCAAATTCTTGATCAGTGAATTTAGGGTATCTAATAGTCTGAGAAATAAGTTCCAACATCTTATCCACATCTTTATTAAACACCGAACTTTGATAAATCACCGACTCTCTTTGGGCAGCACTCATATAATTCCCACCCAATTTCGATAAATTTTCAAACATTTCTTTCCCACTATATTTCTCCGTCGATTTCCACGCTAATCGATCATGCAAATGTGACAACCCAGGGTTTTTAGGATCTTCAAATCTAGATCCCGCATCAACGTAAGCTCCTAATGCGCTGAAATGACCCGGGGTTGAATCAGTAACTAATCGTAATCCATTAGCTAGAGTCGTCATTTCTATCTGTGGTTTCGATGTCGTGGCTGATGTATGGTTGTTTCTTCTAGTGATGGCATGTGTAAATAGTTTCACATTCTTGTGAGGAACTCTCTTCATTGCGGTTCTTGACAACATCTTGCTAATGGGGTAATTGGTAGGTATATATGAGAGAGAAGTTTGGTGAAAGATTCATCAGGAAGACTAAAAGGCAAAAAAAAAAGAATGGAAAAATTATATAGATGGGTTTATGTGCAGTCTTTTTTTAGAGATTTAAATATATTACCGCAAAGTGTAAGATTAACCGAAGCGATAAAATATTAAAAAGTTGATACCGTGATGATGGTGATTGTACAAATATTGTACGTCTTACTGAAGCCCTTGGTATTTTAGAATTGGTTTGAATCTACGGAACAACCACGATCAACAAAAAATTGTAAATGTATTTGTATTTGTACTTGTCCTACCAAATATACCACCATGCGACTAGTACGAGGGTAAGAATGAACAAAATCATCCTTCCCTCAACTGTAATGCCCAACCACAACCCATAACCTATAACATTATCCACGACTTGTGTAATAACCCTATTTGTGAAAAAATCCAACTTCGTAGGTCTTAAATAAATCGAAGTTGGTCCACTTTCAATGTAATTATCGTGGTCCATCTCTTCCAATTGATTAAAATTCAGAAACCTCAATTGTTGCGATAATCCAGTTGACAAGATTTCTAAACATCCGGACATCGATGAAATTATCAGTTTTGGAGGGTTGAACGGAATGGAAATCCTCAAATAAACAGGACGATGATCGGATAGCATTAATGAGTTTATGGACTCATATTTGTCGATTATCGGTAATGATTGAATTGGGGATGTGGACCGCAATAAATGTAACTGTTCTGCATCTTCATAGGTTGACAAGAATAAAACTCTATCACACCACGAAGGACATCTTTTGGAATTGTAAATTCCGGTATCAAGAACGTATTTGTATGTTGGTTGAAACTCGATTCTACCTTCACTGAAGCCTAATAGTACTTCGCCATTTTTCAACCCTTTATATAATTCATCATACTGGGAGAATAACTGGTATACATATTCCTTATCAATTGCGCTATGTTGATCGGCCAAGGCTAACAAATTTTGGGCAACAACAGAAGTTTTCTTGTAATCCTGAGTAGTTCGGTAATTGAGATCCCCCAAAACAAAAATATGGTTATTTGGCTTAATCAACCCATAACCGTCTCCAAACTCAAGACTCCTAATAATGGTCAATAAGTTCTGGTTTCTTTGTAAATAGTAGTACTCTCCTTCAAATGCATTTAAATGAATGCCAGCAAAGCTCAATTCAACGGATTTCCTACTGTGGAGAGAATACTTTAACCTCACACCAACACCTCCTTTCAAGGAACTATATCCGTAACCTACCGAAGAAGTCGCAGTTCTAATATTTGAAAACTTCAGTGGATATGGAGAAATAATAATCAATCCAATAGATCCAACGTGGTTCATGGCTATGGTTTGAAAGTAATCCATTCCATATTTTTCAAATAACATCACCTGTAACATTTCATTATAGGCGATTAATTGTTGATTGGACGATTCTCTAAAGCTGCCATCTAATACAGAGCAGTATTCCTGTAAGGCAAATACATATAAAAGTGACGGGATTTCGGGGAGGGACTCTGTTACTTTGGACTTGAACGAGTAGGAGTCAATCACTTGCTTGTTACAATTATACGTGAACAAGTATAATGGAAGTTGTGATTCTTTGGATTGTTCGTGCTTAGTGTCTGTCATTGGCCGTGGGGTATGTTGCTGTCAGTAACTAAGATAGTTTTAGTTGTTCCTGCCGCGAACAAAAAGTCAAAAAAAAGCAAAAGATTTGATAGTGACTATTTCATCTAACCCAAGTCATCGGATATAATGAGCAACTTTATAGAGATACAACGATCCAATATTGAAGAACTTGATATTATAGAGGACTCAATAACCAAGAAACTATTAAGGAATCCATATATTCTACCCGTAAATCTACAGCCAAAACAGGACATACTCGTATCAAAGGTGACCAAACCCAAATCAACGAGACGAATTTCACACCAACAACAATATGAATTGAAATACATCAATGATCAATATGCTCAGATATTGAAGAATTTAGATCATTGTATAACGAGTGAGAAAGATTTATTTGAAAAAGCGTTACCGGATTGTTCGTTGGAAAATTTCAACGACTTGATCGATAAAATTCCAGCCAACGATGAGATTGTAACAGACCCAAGAACTCTATATGCAAGTTATAGTTCATTTGATAAGCGGAAATACCCCCATGATTCTACTATAAAGATTAGAAATGGGAAAGAAACGGAGTTTCTTAAACGAAAACACTTCTTGAGTTACGTTGCATCCCATTTGAGAAATTTGGAAATCAACGAGTCTTTGGATATTCACAAGTTCCATGAATTGTACAACAAAAATTTTGGTGAAGTTTCATATATTGAATATTTGTACAAATTTATGAGCTTCCCGTACCCGAAGACCAATGGATCATATGCCAGTTATCTTACTGAATTGAGTGAGTTTTTGGAAACGAGACTAAAAGAGTTACATCCTTTATTGGACTATGAGGAGCGCTTACAAACTTGGAAAAATGGTTTCAAAGTTGAAGGAGTTGCAGTAGGGAAGCCAAATGAAAAGGGGGAAGTTTATTGTCAACCATGTAATAAGCTTTTTGCAAAACAAACCGTGTATGATGCCCACTTGTCAGGAAAGAAACATAAGAAAAACTCTGGAACCACACAACAAAAGCAAGACAATTCCATACCTTGGTTAGAGTATTTTATAGGCAAATTATGTGATGAATTGGCATTGGATCTTGAATTCACGAGAGTAGAAGTTGAAAAACTTGCAAGTTCCTCGGAAAGGGAGATTCAGTTGGATAAACGTTTGCAACAGGATATCGAGAATGAGTTTGTTAGAATGCACGACAACAATGATGAAGACGACGATGATGATGAAGATGCTGCAAACCACGAAAATTTGGATGACGAACGGGATGACGCCTTCAAGAATTTACCTATTGGCCCAGATGGAGCACCGATGCCGTTCTGGTTGTACAAACTACAAGGGTTAAATAAGCAGCACAATTGTGAAGTTTGCGGTAATATAACGTACAAAGGAAAGAAAGTATTCATGAAACATTTCAACGAAGCCAAGCACCAATACGGGTTAAAGTGCCTAGGTGTTGATGAAGATAAAATGGTTTTATTCAGGAATATTGTTAAAATTGATGAAGTTGTGCAATTATGGAAACTGATTAAGAAAGAAATCAAAGTCCAACTGAACGAAATCGAAATTGAAGACAGAGAAGGTAATGTGATGTCCGAGAAGGACTACTTAGATTTGAAGAAGCAGGGTTTATTGTAAAATAGGATAGCAGTGTATAAGTTAGCAAATTAAATAATAGAATAGAGGTTGTACAAAATCACAGATCACGTGAGAGATAGATAGAATTCAAATCGGTATTTACAAGTCGTGTGCATCTAACTGAATACCCCTAATCGTTATTCGAGCTGCAGGAAATTAACGGTTTAGTGTATTAAGATGTCAATCAGATGCCAGCACTACATAACCGCAAATTATGCACAACAGTAGCGGGGAATCCCATTGGTTGACATCGCCACTGCTAATGTCCGCCTGCGATGAATTTGTTGCTATGAATAGGTGGTAGCAATTATTTTTAGAATGGACTAAAAAAAAACAATTTTTTTTTTTCATCTTTCGTAGTTTAGTGTAGACTAGGCTGAATGTTACGCCTGAGGACGCGGAGAAGGAGAACAGAAGTCACAAACTGTCGATGCGTTAATACGATCTAATTGTAGCTGTGCAACCAACAGAAAATTTTTTTTTTGTATTTTATTTTTCACCCATACAAATTTTTCAATGGTCTTCCTTCCCTTCTTCTTTTCTTTTCTTTCTTCAAAAGAATTACAACCAATAACCTTTATATTCTTTTTATTTGAACGTTAGCGTTAGCTCATATTTAACACAATATAGCTGCATACCTGCGATTCAAATTTTCTATACCCACCAACCAAAACATATCAAGCATTTTATGCTAAGCGTAAACAAGTCTTTTTCAAGAACAGCTCCTTCCACCTCCTCCACCTCCTGCTCCTTGTCTGCTTCATCCTCGGCAACAACTACAAACGAAAAAGGCTCCTGACATAACTTAATCCTACTGTAAATGCCACCTACCCAAACAATTTTCAACCACGAATTGTCTACAGCATTGGACTCCACTCATGCCTTTGAAGGTCCAGAGAAATTATTGGAAATTTGGTTTAAACTGACCAACAACGAGTCGTTTGATTTGAGATCAATCAAATATGAATCGATCGTCAAGATTTTGAATTTGGTTCATTGTGAAGTCTTGTCCAAGATTTCAAATCTTGAAATGGATGCTTATTTATTAAGCGAATCTTCATTATTTGTTTTTGCAAACAAGATCATTTTGAAGACCTGTGGTAGAACTACCTTGTTATCCTGTTTGGGTTTATTGTTTGATACTGTTAAACACGAAATTAATGAATTTGTCAAAGTTCAACAAGTCTTCTACAGCCGTAGGAGCTTCTTTTTCCCCGACCAACAATTGCACGTTCATAGTAACTGGAATGAAGAGGTTTCCGTATTGGATAACTATTTTGAAAACGGGAAAAGCTACATTGTCGGCCATAACACAAATTGGCATCTTTATGTTGCTGGCCAAGTTGAACAGGATGTACCTGAACATCATGATTCGACTTTGGAAATTATCATGACAAAGTTGTCCCTGGCTGCGTCCAAGAAGTTTTACTCCAAGAGGTTACCTGGAGATTTGGCTAGCGATGAAGATCATGATTTGGGTCATGAATCGGGTCAGCAAGTGTTGAATCAAACTGGTTTGAATTCATTGTTCAAATACAAGAAGAAAGGTTCCTTGGTTGCCAAGGAGATTCACGATGGGTTTGCATTTACCCCATGTGGATTCTCAAGTAACTCCATGAACGAGTATGGCAATTACTACACTATTCATGTCACGCCAGAACCAGGTTGGAGTTACGCTTCTTTTGAAACCAATATGAATGGCGGTGATTACAAGGAAATCATCGACAAATGTATTAATGTTTTCGAACCTGGTCAATTCATGGTTACCTTTTTGACCAATGCCGATGTTGATAAATTTGAATGCTGCTTAGAAGATGATTACGAGATTCATCATAAAGAAGAGTTAGATGTTGGAGGTTATAAATTGTTTTTTGTCGAGTTTGTTCGTGTTTAAAGAACTCAAGAAAAGTTTATACAATGTGTGGGAGCTATCACCTATTCTTTTTTATTATATACATACTTTTTGTTAGCTTCTTATATATTCAATAATACAGAGGATCTTCTTTGTTGCTTATACGTTTGGATAGAAATACACGACTCTTGCAGATTATTTTTTTTTTCTTTTTGGTTCTTTACTTCTGTCTTGATATGACAAACGTATTTGATCCTTCAATAAAAAAACATAACTGTTTCCAATTACTAATCACTAAGCAATTACTGTTGAACCAATGTTGCAAGCTGCCGAAGGTATGTTTAGATACACGCTTGTGCTAACTTGAAAAATGTTTCATGGACTAACATTATCAGATGATCAACTCAAGGATATGTGTCCCATCTGTAAGACGGACAAATATTTATCCCCGGATATGAAGTTTCTAATCAACCCCGAATGTTATCATAAAATATGTGAAAGTTGTGTGGATAGAATATTTTCATTGGGGCCAGCTCCTTGCCCGTATCCAAAATGTGGGAAGATTTTAAGAAAGAACAAATTTAAGCAACAAATATTTGAAGACTTGAAAATTGAAAAAGAAGTCGATATTCGTCGAAAAGTGAATTCGATATATAATAAAACCGAAGAAGATTTTCCTGATTTGAAGGGATTCAACAAGTATCTAGAAGATATTGAAGATATCGTGTTTAAGCTAAGTAATGGAATTGATGTTGAAGTGACAGAAACAGAATTGAACAAGTATGAACTGGAGCATAAGTTGGAGATTTTGGAAAGAAATATGAGAGAATCACAAAAGAATGACGACTTGACCAAATATAGAGAAGCGATGGAAAGATTAAAACAAGAGAAATTGAAGATCCAGAAACAGATGGAGATTGAAGACTTGGAATACCAAAAGCAACAACAACAGGAATTGTTAGATAAGATGACAAATAGTTCATCAAGTTCCGAGGAGTTGATTAAACAGCAACAGAACCAGATGTTGAAGCGTTCGAATTTGAGAAGAAAACAATTGCAATCGATAAATAACCAGTTGGACCTACAATTTAATCAATCGAATCCATTCCATAAACAACTTGTGGAAGATTCCCAAGCGACACCATTCACACCATTCCAAGGTGATCGTGATTTGAACAAGAAATATACTTTGTTGCCTGTGCCCAATGAAATCGAGAAAATTATGGATATCGAGAATCATATTAGTGATAGTTATTTCGATCCTTATATGAACAAACTAGCTAAGAACAAGACGTACCTAGGAGGAGGATGGAGATTGCGTAATGTTTTTGAACAAGCATTAGATGAAGCATTTATTGGTTTGGGGTGTAATATAGAGTTGGAAAAGAAGAATTATTCATTATAGAACTGAATAGGTTATATATATATATATTAATAGTCTATGAATTTTATTTCGGGATGGTAATAAACAGGACAGGACCAATACGATCGCTTAACGTTATCCCAAACACTATTATCGTTGTTGTCTTGTAACATCTCTTTAGGAATGTCTATTTCTTTGAACTTACATTGTAACCCGTAATTACCCAAATCGATCTCCACCAATTTCTTGTACACTTCGTAAACAACTTGTCGATCAGCGCCCAATCCATTGAAAAACGAAAACACACCATGTGGTTTCAACAACCCAACCACATAATCAAACAACTCAAGCATATCGGAATAATGTTCCAGAAAGGTGTCATAATAGATTCCATTGAAGAAAACTTCTCCTTTACTTAACAATTCATCTAATTGATCTTGCCATCTTCCTTCCAAAACCACAACATTTTCCTTTTCATACCAACCATCTTTTTTCATCTTGGCGAGAACATCAGGATGGGCTTCACAGATATAATGCTTGGTTGGATTTTGCTGTTGGATGAAATTA
This sequence comes from Candida labiduridarum, assembly GCA_030572435.1. NCBI lineage: Eukaryota > Fungi > Ascomycota > Pichiomycetes > Serinales > Debaryomycetaceae > Candida > Candida labiduridarum. The sequence goes on from JAJLZW010000002.1 coordinate 190,270, forward strand.
TCAATTATACCCATTCCAAAACCTATATTCAAAACAACAATCTCAGAATCTTCTTCATTTGTTTCAGAATCGATAATAGACCCTTCTTGGAAAAGAGTGTCACTTCCGAGTTTCATGATATCGGTCTCCCAGGACATCATCACTCCGTCTTTCCTGTCTTTGGTTATGAGTGAGTCGTCGGTGTATTCTAGTTTGGTATTTAAATAGGATTGTTGATTTTGTGATGGCGCATCAACTGGATCATCCACTTCTGGTTTTTGCTCTTCCTGTTGTGTGACAGTTGGCTCTTCTTCTTTTTCCTGCTTCTCTTCCACTAATCCTGGAATAGCTTCACCAAATTCTTCATGATTCAAATCATCAGTATCTTCAATTATCTCCATATCAAATTCCCCTGCTTTTCTCAACACCAATTCTGCTCTCACTCCGGCATCCACGATTTGGTCATAAATTCTCCAATTCTTCAAACCACGTTTAATTAATATACAACCAGGAGTTAAATTCTCCACATCATTAAAACTCCATCCTGCCCCATATTCAAGCAAAATTTTTACCATTTGATCAACAATATCTTTTTCATCACTGGAACTATCAAGTGGAACATTACGACATATCAAGTGTAATGGGGTGGTAGTTGTGGTTGGCTCAATGTCGATATTGTTGGTAAAGTTGAATGCTTCTTCAACTGTGTAAGTCGATGGAATGCCACTTTTCAAATATCGTTGTAGCTTTTCAATATAAGACTTGTCAACTGGACGGGTTTCAAACCGGCATAAATCATGTAAATCAGACATCTGTAAGTTGGTTGACGATGTGTTGCAAGATCGGTTTGAATTTTTTTGATCGTAAATTTTCAAGATGAGATGTCGTGGGGTCGTGGGGGGAAATCCAAAAAAAAAAAAATTGTTAAGACATTTTATATGGACGACATTTATGCAACCGAATTAGTAGCAATTTACGATAGAGTGCTTAAAAATAGGCAAGGATGAGTTCTATTGTTCTTTGTTTTTTGTTTTTGACACCTGCGACGTGATTTGCTCTTTCCGTGGCTACTCTTTGAGCGAGTTTTTTGGGAGATTCTTGTTTCTTTTCTCTCAATCATTAGCAGTTCAATACACAAGTTGAGTTTTCATCCGAAATACTATCTAGCGATGGCGATGAAAACGGAGGATGCGTTTAAGTTTTGAAACAAATCCTAGCCCATGTGCAACTATGTCAAAATTTCGGCGAATCCAGTTTTAAATTAAATGATTCAATTTTTTCAAAACAGTGATTAATGTAACTTGCACAATACTGCGCAAAATAATGAATATCCGAACCTCAAAAAGAAATCTGAAAGAAATACCCCATCAAAAAAAGAAATCTCGATAAGTGAGGGGAACGGTTTCTATCGCATAGATACACATAATTATACTCACGGCTCTAAGCACATTACTAATTCCAATGCACAGAAAACTGGTTCGCGTAAGACACATTATATGGTTAGTGCAGTATAAGCGAATGCGGAAAAACACGTAGACAGTTTACTCCTATCATTACTCAAGGACAAATTATAAAAAGGCAATTTAGAGAGTGCCTATGCGTATGTGTCTGCGAGTAGAATACCTTCTGGTTGGGCCGTAGACAGAGTGACTAACAGTCTAAAGATTCTGTTTGTTGTCGATATTTAAGAATGTTTGATAGAGGTGTCATACCTACCTTTTGCAGTAGCAATTTGAGTCAATAGAATGTGTAGTCGGTTACAGTGGGAAAGGAAACCAGTTGAATTGGCGTCGACGTGAGCTGTAATGGTTGTGTTTGTGTGGTTAAATATTTTTAGTCCGATTTATCAGGTGAGAAAAGTGCGACGCAGCAAGATGGATGCAAAATCATACGATTTTTTTTCTCTTTGTTTTTTTTTTTTTTTTTCAACTTAATTTCTTTTTGTTTGTTCAGATGTGGCCCCTCATGGTTGCCATACACACAGGCAAAAAAATTTTGCAATCTAGGATGAATTATTAGCCTCCTTGAAGAAGAATGACAGTGCGAGAGAGAGAAACAACAAGAATTCCCCTGCAACGGAATGACGGTAATGGAACCCTAGTAGGTACCTACTTCCTGAAATCCTCGGCGGATCTCATAAAAGGAAAATTAAACTACCAGACAATGCAACCTAACAGTGGCATTTTACTTACATGGCATCGGAATTGAATTTGAATTATAACGTGTCAATCCCGACTTTCCAGATCTCGAATTCCTTATGGAGGCGTACTACAGAAAGTTTAATTTCTTTTATTGTTCCTTTTTAAAAAGCCTTACATTAGACAAAAATGCCATTCTGGAATTTCGGTAACCGCTTGCAAAAACCTAGAAAAAAGTGGAGTGATAATTCATCTCTCACATTAAAATACACCCTTTTTTTTAACTCACAGACGTCGCAGAAGTCACAGGGATTCCGGTAAGTGCCTTTATAATATTGCATCTCCGACGTAGACTAAATACCAGCTTGTACAAATCAAATTACTAGCAATAACAACCAGAAGCACATACATGAAAACAAATTAAAAAAAAAAAAGCTCGCCTAACAGGTTTATACATCGACGGATTATATAGTTCTACTGCGAGATGGGAAACCCGTCCCTCTTTCTCCTTCCCCCTCTCCTCTTAACTCTTACTTACAGTAACATCATGTGAATCTAAGGAAAAATATTCAAACGGAATTACGACGCTAAAGGAACTTTTCCATAACTCTTCTTTCTGTCAGTTATTTATTGTTTTGTCTTTCTGGGTTGACTAAAAAAAAAAAGGTATGTTTTAAGAAAAATTATTGTGACTGTTTGCATAATTCTACATAATTCACCTTTGTAACAGATTTTTAATTTTCCCTTTAGAATCTATTTCTTTCTTCTCTTTCTTTCTTCTTTTTAGATATATAACGCTCAACGTCACGTATAAACAAAGAGTGAATCCTGAATTATCCGTGCTATCAATCACGAATACCCCTGCCACCACTTGCCTTGCGTCCCAGAAAGAGAGAACATTCCATAACCAAGAAGCGCAGGTATAATTGTTTCAATTCAAGTTCGAATCCTATTAGAGCTAAACTAAAAAAGAAAAGCGTAGAAGATCAAGCATATACAGACATCGACATCTTTGTTTCCCCACCATAAGTAAAACTATAAAAAAGGAAAAACAAAGAACAAACGGTTATTCTCGAGTATCAGAAATCGCAATAAAAGAAAAGTGAATAATTGCAGTATAAATATAACATTAACAAACCCGGGTCCACTGAATAGCAAAACATAATATTTTGCACCATTCTTCATAGAATCCAATAATTGCCAGGGATATATATAACTTTAATACCAAAAAGACATATTATCCTATCACCGATCCTCCTTTAGCATCACATTACCAATTTTCCTACAAGTGAGTAGTGTCTTAGAACTGGTCATTAGGGAAATAGTGAAATCTTAGATTCGTCTTATCGTGTACTTAAAGAATTCCAAAGAAGAGTCACGATATTCTTTTTTGGGATCTCAGTAAATGATATTTAAGTTGGATGATTACAACGCATTCTTAACATCCTTGTTTGATAAAAAGAATGAACAACAATTGGGAGAGAATAATAATTCAATAATGACCCAGAACAACAGCTTAAATTCAGATTTGAATGACGATAATAGTCACAATCAACGGTTCCCACTAGATTTTGATTTTGGTTTGGCACCTTCGAAGTACATCCAAGAAGGCAACAACGGCAGTCCGAACGGCAATATCCTGTATAGCAATGAAACAAAGTTTGCCTTAGCCAATGGATCAGGAAACTTCGGCAATTTTGAATACGAGTTACCAACCAATACTGAATTCATCGCAGAAATAGCAGCTTTTGATAAAGATAAAAGTGCCCATGATTCAGTCAATACAATGAACAACAATAATAGCAGTCACACTGGCACTAATACTCACAACACAGCTACGCCTAATATCGATCACTTTTCCAGGTTCAATGAGTTTGATGAAAACTTGGAAGATTCTATCATGCTAGATGATGATACTGACAGTCCAATGGTGTTTAGTTTGAATCATCAAGATAGCTATAATAATAATCTACCACCACGCCAGAACCACAATTCACTACGTCCATCACAACATCCCCAGCCTGGATCTCAACAACAACAGCACCAACAACAACAACACCAACAACAACAACACCAACAACAGCAAATACCCCAACTACCACCACAAGGAACACCACAAGGACACATATCCAATGTACATACGCCATTGTTCCAAGGTCGTAACACCCCAGTGATGGCACAAGTTCAACAACATTCGTCAAGTCAACACCTGAGAGTTGGAAGTACACAAGAATTGAACACAATGGGCACACCTTTGGCTTCACCATTATCTGCAGATACCAATAATTTCAATCCAAACAGGAATAGCAGTAAGGAGTTATCGGTGTTAGATTATCAGAACCCAAAAGTGTTGACAGAGCAAGCCTCGAATATTACTTTCGGAACCAACAACCAACCACAACTACACGGCATGCCTACCATGAACGGAGATGAAGCTATAGTTGAATCTCCACCAGTCTCTCCGTTAAATGCAAATAATGCGCCAAAACCAAAAACCACTGCTAAAGCCAAGCAACCAAAGGCCCGAAAATCGAAACAAGAAAACCAAATGAATCACAATTCTAACGAAAATATAAATTCTATAAATCATAATCCGCATCCAGGCCGGCCAAGGATCAAGTCATCACATAATGTGATTGAACAGAGATATAGAAACAAGATTAATGACAAGTTTAATGCGTTACAAAATTCAGTTCCTACGTTAAGAATATTGGCACAGAAGAAAGAAAGAGAGAAATTGGTTCAACAACAACATAATAATATTAACGGTAGCAACACTGAAACCTATAGTAATAACGAAGATTACGATTCCTCCGATGACGAACTGATTGATAACAAGAGAAATATTAACGGAACTTCAAACACTGCCACGGACAATGAAATGCTTGAAACGTTAGGTGATGAGATTAATTTGGAAGGTTTAGAGCCCGCTAGAAAGTTGAATAAAGGTACCATTTTGGCCAAATCAATTGAGTATATCAAGTTCTTGGAATTGAAAAACGATAGAATGAAACAGGAGCATGATGAGTTGATCTTGAAAGCCAGAATGTTAGGATTGGTTATTGATGACGACCAGTTATAAAACAAAAAAAAAGAAGCCTAATATGTTTTTTTGTTTTTATTTAACTAATTATTTCTTGATGTATAATCGTTTTCCCCTTTCTTATTTATAATATATTTATATAGATATGACCTGTTATTAGGACTTATGATAAATGAAAATTTTTTGGCAACATGCTTGGTCGTTCCCTTCGTGAAAAATATTGGTAGGGCGATATTCCCTTGCCTCGAGCTATAAATGTTAACTTGTCCATCTCAAATGGTCGCCTAAATTAGTTTACTGTCTACCATAACAGTAGGCCTGCATTGTATGCGGTCTGTGGTGTCGTTCATGTGTATATGTGTTTGCAAAAGGTGCAGTTGACGTGATGGTCTGTTATATTCTTTTGCATCGTCAGTTGATTTCCATTACCAAAGGAGACGCGACAATTGGTTGTCCCATTCAATAGAAAACGCAAAATTAGCAACCAAGTGTTTTTCCTATTGTTACTGTGTTGCCAAAATTATTTTTTTATACGACGCGACTGGCTGTTCTATACGATGGCGATTACTACTAGGAACGAAACGAAAAAGAAATCCAATGCTGTGTCGCAGGAGGAAAATTTTCCTGCCATCGTTTACAAATCATCATACCATTACTATTTTTTTTTTGATTCCACATTGGCTGAACCAATAAATTACCATTCGATTTTAATATTTAAATTGAAGAATATCCTCAAGTTCCCTGAGATTTTCTCCTATTTGTTTACTACCACATTTGGATATCCTTCATTTATTATATTATTCCCGATTTTTTTTTTTTCAGTTAGTTCAACCTATTCTTTACCAACACTATGGCCATAGTCGATACTGCCATTGATGGCATCAATTATTTCTTATCCTTGTCATTGACACAGCAAATCACTATTTTGGTGGTCGTGCCTTTCGTTTACAACATTTTATGGCAATTTCTTTACTCCTTGAGAAAAGATAGAGTCCCTATGGTTTTCTACTGGATTCCGTGGTTTGGTTCTGCGGCTGGTTACGGTCAACAGCCATACGAGTTTTTCGAGCAATGCAGATTGAAATACGGAGATGTCTTTTCGTTTATGTTATTGGGTAAAGTTATGACTGTCTACTTGGGTCCAAAAGGTCACGAATTCATTTTCAACGCTAAGTTGTCAGACGTTTCTGCTGAAGCAGCCTACACTCACTTGACTACCCCTGTTTTCGGTAAAGGTGTTATCTACGATTGTCCAAACTCAAGATTGATGGAACAAAAGAAGTTTGCCAAATTTGCTCTAACTACTGATTCTTTCAAAACCTATGTTCCTAAGATTAGAGAAGAAATTTTGAACTATTTTGTTAACGACGTCAGTTTCAGAACCAAGGAAAGAGACCACGGGGTCGCGAGTGTCATGAAAACCCAACCTGAAATTACCATTTTTACTGCTTCCAGATCTTTGTTTGGTGACGAAATGAGAAAGGGCTTCGACAGATCATTTGCTCAATTGTATGCAGACTTGGATAAAGGTTTCACCCCAATCAATTTTGTTTTCCCAAATTTGCCATTACCACATTACTGGAAGCGTGATTCTGCTCAAAAGAAGATTTCTGGTCACTACATGAAGGAAATTAAGAGAAGAAGAGAAATTGGTGATATTGATCCAAAGAGAGATTTGATTGATTCCTTGTTGGTCAACTCCACTTATAAAGACGGTGTTCAAATGACTGACCAAGAAATTGCCAATCTTTTAATTGGTGTTTTAATGGGTGGACAACATACGTCTGCTTCTACTTCTGCTTGGTTCTTATTGCATTTGGGTGAAAAGCCAGAATTACAAGATGAAATCTACGAAGAGTTGACTGCATTGTTGAAAGAAAAGGGTGGTGACTTGAACGATTTGACTTACGAAGATTTGCAAAAACTCCCATTGGTTAACAACACCATTAAGGAAACCTTGAGAATGCACATGCCATTACACTCCATTTTCAGAAAAGTCATGAACCCATTGAGAGTCCCAAACACCAACTATGTTATTCCAAAAGGTCATTACGTGTTAGTCTCTGCCGGTTACGCTCATACCAGTGAAAGATGGTTTGAACAAGCTGATAATTTCAACCCCCACAGATGGGAAAGCGATGCAGCTCAGGCAAACTCTGTTTCTTTCAATTCTGCTGACGAAGTCGATTACGGTTTTGGTAAAGTTTCTAAAGGTGTTTCTTCCCCATACTTGCCATTTGGTGGTGGTAGACACAGATGCATTGGTGAACAATTTGCGTATGTTCAATTGGGAACTATTTTGACCACTTATATCTACAACTTCAGATGGAAATTGAATGCTGATAAGGTTCCAGATGTTGACTACCAATCCATGGTTACCTTGCCATTGGAACCAGCTGAAATTGTCTGGGAAAAGAGAGACACTTGTATGGTCTGATCCTGTGTATATACTCTTGTTAATGGCCTTTAATCAGTCTTTCAATTTTTTATTATTATTATTATGGAAATATAGATAAATATGGGAATAGAACAACAATGTGCGTGATCAGGTTTTTTCATGAGTCATATTGATGGATAAATTTCTTACGACCGGTATCGCCCCGTTGCAGTAGGTCGAGTCGCCCGATCTGACCCATTGAGGTTTTTTTTTTTTTTCTTGCTTTCAGTTTTGTTCATATTTTGCAGTATATCTCTTCTATATGTAACGTCAGAAAATTTTTCAGGCTCTGAGAAAAAGGAAACGTAAGAGAAAGAATCATAGATAATAATTTATTATTCGATTTCTTTTTTTTTTTTTTTTTTGTACAGTCTTATTCTCAACCAGAAGACCAAGATGAGTTCATTCAAGATTAAGGTGCCTGCTTCATCAGCAAACATAGGGCCTGGGTTCGACGTCTTGGGTATAGGTTTACAACTTTTCTTAACCATAACGGTCACCATCGACCCCACTAAAGATACGTCGGCAGACCCTCACTATGCCATCATAAGTTACGAAGGAGACGGAACTGTTCCTTTTGAAAGCAACAGGAACTTGATAACCCAAACTGCATTGTATATAATGAGATCCAATGGGGTGGAAAACTTCCCCGAAGGTACCCATATCCACGTTAAGAATCCGATTCCTTTGGGTAGAGGTTTGGGATCCCTGGCCAGTGCCATCGTTGGTGGGATCTACTTGGGTAACGAAATCGCTGGATTGAAATTGGATAAGATCAGATTGTTGGATTATTGTTTAATGATCGAGAGACACCCAGATAACATCGCCGCTGCCATGTTGGGAGGCTTTGTTGGTTCTTATCTTAACGAGTTATCGGAGACAGAAGTGGAGTTGACCCAAACTCCTTTGGAATATGTCTTGCCTAAGGAAACTACTCCTAAGGACAAAATCGTGTCTGCTCAACCACCATTGAATATTGGGGAATATGTTACTTACAATTGGAACAAGAAAATCAAGTGTTTGACAATCATACCTAATTTCGAAGTTTCAACCGATTTGTCAAGATCAGTATTACCTAACGATTATAAATTGAAAGACATAGTGTACAACTTACAAAGGATCGCCATTTTGACCACCGCATTAACGCAAGATCCACCAAATAAGAAATTGATCTACTCATCAATGAAAGATAAAATTCATCAACCATATAGATTCGGGTTAATCCCCGGCTTGAACCAAGTTTTACAAGAGATCACCCCCGACAAGTATCGTGGATTGTGCGGTATTTGTTTATCTGGTGCCGGTCCAACCATATTGGTCCTTGCAACTGAAGGATTTGATACTATTGTCAAAGACGTTGTTGACATCTTCAAATCTGAAAACGTTGAGTGTGATACCAAAGTTTTAGATTTGGCTTATGACGGAGCTACCGTTGAATATTTATAGACATATAAGTTTATCTGTAGAAGCATTTAGAAACGAATATAAAAGTTCTGTATTATAGTCCTGCTTCCTTGTGTTGTGCTGTATATATTTTTTTGCAGTAATTGTTGCTAATTGTTGCTAATGGTTTGGATTAGTTCGGGTTATCCAATTAGAGAATCGTAAGGCCCCAGTAGTTTGCAGGGGAAAAAAAGAAGAGCCATAGAAGAACCAAAAAAAAAAAAAAAAAAATAAGTTGAACCACTATCACTATAACACAATAGAAAACCATGGTTGCCTCACTCGAAGTGGATGTCAATCCCGATGTCAAAGGTAAATTGTCCGAATTAATTGTGGAAAGTTCAGGTAAGCAACCAATCTACCTAGCTAAAGTCGAAGTCAATGATGGTGAATCGTTTTCTAACAATTTTTTCGAGAAATTATTGTCCCCAGTGTTAAAAAACGGTGATCTAACTTTGGACGGCCTCGTTTCTAAGATCAACGAGTCCAGAGACAAGTTAATCAGGACGGAAGTATTTGAAGATGTTCAAGTTAGTTTATTGCCCGACAATTACGCTTTAATCCCAAGAAATATCAAAAATTACAATTCCGAAAAATCAATTCCCACCAAAGCTATTTTTAATTTGAAACCAAAAAACTTAAACATTAACGAAAGCTTCTTCAATTTTAACAATGAAGAATATTTGAACTTGAAATTGAACTATCTCAACAAAAACTTCAACCAAAATGCTGAATCCGTTACCGTGGGTGTCGACTACAATCCGTATAAACCATTTGATCATTTAATTGCGAATTGTAGATTTGTTTCTAGTTTAAAGAACCCAAGTTTTAAATTCTTATTGGATTTCAATTATGGTCAAGAGAATAATGAGATCTGGCAAGGAACCAAACAAGAGAATTTGGGAGGAAAGATTGGTATATTGTTTGGGCATTTGAAAGATTTACATGTGTTCACGGGATTTCAACTTTTCAGACGTAATTTGCACAACTTGGATGACGCCAATGGTGATGATTTGAAGTTTTTCAGTGGGGAATTCTTAAAGTCTTCATTTGTGAACGAAATTAGATACACCAACTATCAATATTTGAATGAAGCTACCAAAAATTTCCCAACCAAAGGTTACCAAATCACTCTCAATTCCGAAGCATCTTCGAATCAAGAGCAATTGAACGCTACAAACCGTGGTGAGTTTATCAAATCGCAAATTGGCATTACCTACTACCAATCATTGTTTAACAACTTTTTTACGACAAAATTGCAAGCAAATATCGGTGGTATTTATTCGTTAAATTCTAAATTCCCAATCCATCCGTCAGATAAATTCTACTTGGGAGGTTACAGTACATTCCCGGGGTTTGCCAAGAACAGTGTTGAACTAACGGGTGGTGACCAATGTTACAGATTGCAAGGTACTTTATATTCCAAAATTCCTACATTTTTCTACACTCCTGTTAAAGAATCACAAGAGGAGAATCCATTAAGAATTTATGGTACTGGTATAATTGGTAATATTGTTAATTCTTCTTCCAACAGGACCATAGTTAATGATGAAAATGGTGTCCTTAGCTATGGGTTTGGGTTGAGATATTTCAACAACTGGGCTAATTTTGATATTGGTTATTATATAAGTAAAAGATTTGGTGACGAAGGCATCAACACCAACGGTATAAAAGACGGGTTACAATTCTCAGTATCAATTGGAGGTTCCAACCTCAAGTAGAATCAGATATATAAAACATACATCAATACATATTCACATACATACTCAAAGCGCAAGCTCCAAACTGTAGGTTTGTTCGGGGTGTTTTTGTAGCTCTCGCGGTAGACGCCTATAGTCAAGATGAGGACGCGACACAGCCAGTTTCATCTCGACTTCGAGGAAGCAAAAAAAAAATAATGGACGAAAACTATAAACAACCATTCCCATACAGCCAGACCATTAGTTGGACACTTTTATCGTACATCCGTTTTATCACATATATTTCTTGTCCAAATGGGGGTCACTGGGTTGTTACAAAGTCTTAAAGAAATACAAGATCCGGGAACATTAGAACGATATCGAGGTAAAACATTAGCCATAGATACTTATGGTTGGCTACATCGAGCCTTGGTCTCATGTGCTGAAGAATTATGTTTAGGCAAACCCACGAGAAATTACATCACTTTTGTTGTGAATAAAATCAGAATGTTACGACATTTTGGGATAACTCCCTATTTTGTATTTGATGGGGCTTCCTTACCTACCAAACAAGAAACCAATAAAGAACGACAACAACGAAGACAGGAAGCTAAAGTATTGGCCGAGAAGTATTTGGCAACAAACAACCAGAACATGGCTGTCAAACAATACATGAAAGCAGCGGCAGTAACTTCACAAATGGCCAAATCCGTAATGTGTGAATTGGATATGTTGGGAATCAAATATGTGGTTGCACCTTATGAAGCGGATCCGCAAATGGTTTATTTGGAAAAAGTTGGCTTGGTGGATGGGATCTTAAGTGAAGATTCAGATTTATTGATTTTTGGATGTAAGCGACTAATCACCAAATTAAAGGACGATGGAACTTGTTACGAAATCAACGTGGAGAACTTTGCCAATGTCAAACAAATACCATATTTGAATCAATACACCAGCGAGCACCTACGGTTGGTCGCCATGCTCTCCGGATGTGATTACACTAAGGGAGTGCCTGGAATAGGACTAACCAAGGCTTTTCAATTGGTTAGGAAGTATCATAATCTAGATAAGGTTTTAATTGCCTTGCGTTCTACTGGAAAGTCAGTACCAGCAAATTTCCGCGATGAAGTTGTGCTTGCAAACCTCGCTTTCCAATTTCAAAAAGTATTTGATCCAAGATCTCAAGAGTTGACGACTTTGAATGATTATCCAGAAGGTGTTAAATTTGATCTAGAAATGTTGGAAAGTTGTTGTGGTAAGACATTAAATCATGATCTTTACCGCAAATTATGTAACGGGAGAATCCATCCTAATACCCATGAGGTACTAATTTCACGTGAGCAGAGCTTAGTATTGTTGCAATCGAAGTCTGTGTATTCACCAAATAATGAGAAGAACATTAGGTCGCCTCGTCATAGTCAGAATAACCATGCAAGTTTTGCTTATAGGTCAAGGTCAGAAAGTGCAATGGCAAGAATTGTCCCACCAGGTAAGTCCGTACTTGATTTGTTAAAAGTTTCTAAAAGGAAAATCTCCCCAGAAGGCCCCATGACACCAGAGAGAGAACACAAACGAGCTAGGGTCATTTATGAAACTAAGGAAGTTAGGTTGTCGCCAACGGCAAGGAAATTAAAAAAATTGGGTAAACCAAGTTCAAAAGGAACGATAAGCAAGTTTTTCAAACCAAAGTCGTATTTAGAAACTAAATCATCAACGATACTTCCTACATCCAGTTCAGAACCTCCTCACGCTGGACCAGCTTGGAATTCTAGTATGCTTGAGGATTCGGAAATTCCTGAAGATTCTCTTAAGACAGAAGACAAACCAGTTGATACACGAAATATACTAGCGGATCTAACTGATAATGACGAAGACGATTTGGTCATCGGAAACGAACTAGAAGTTCCGTCTAAAGAGAAGGAAGAAATCATAAATTCGAGTCCCATTGACGGCAGTGCACATAGATTTGACGTGTATTCGAATGACGATGAAGTTGAAGAGTCGCCAGTGAAGAATAAAGTCCTGCCGGAATTACAATCGCGTTTAACTTGGTTGAGAGAAACGTTTCTGTATCAATCCAATACCAATATCAAGCTTACACGTAATACCCAACGACCATCGTCATCACCGCAGAAGAAAAGAATTCCATTGCAAAGTAAAAGCGTTAATTTGCCATCTATAAAGTCACCTATAAAGTTATCTATCAAATCGCAAAGTTTCAAACTAGTCGATGCTAGTCCAGAACGTGATGATCGCATTACGACGACTTCATCACAAGACCCATCTCCTACGAAAAAACGTAGCAGAACTATCGATATTAGACAGTTTGCATATAGAGGAACCTAGAAATAATCGTTCTAACAACCACGTAATATACATGCATCTATAGCTAATCTAGTCAATTGTCCTTGTAAGTCCCGCTCTTTGTTCAATTTTGCATCATTAAGTTTATACAACTTTTTGAATTTTGGCAAATCCACTAATTTTTCGAAAATATATTCGTCGGTAAAATCAACAGCTTCTCCTTGTACAATTTCCTCGATTTCGAACTGTTGTGCTTGGTTTGCATCGATGATTTTCACAATTATACTATTGGAACAGTCTTCAGATATGCCAAACTTCTTCAATGCATCCCCTATGTTATTCAAGGGAGACAAATTGAGTATAATTTCCGAGTTCAAGTTTTTAGACGTCATGGAATTGTTCTTATAATTCAATAAAGACTTGTGGATGCTTTGTAGTAATTGTTCCTCTGAGATGATGTATTTTGTATTGAGAAAACAGTAGTCATATTTGGGGTTAGCTGCTATCAAATTTGACTTAATGGTTGTAACGTTTTCAGGTTGTATGTTTGTGTATAACGAGATATAAATGTTGTATTCTGGAAATTGTGGGAGCGTTATCAATGGCATGGTAGTTGTTGTTATCTACATGCTGTGAACTCTATCAGATGTCTGAGGAAATTTTTCCTTTTGGCTTTTTGTTGTTCCCCCAATTGAGAAATTAAGGCCAACAACAATAATAGGTAACCAGACAAAAAAAAAAAACTTTACTTGCCTATTGTAAGAGACAAATTTCCACGGTCAACCCAAAACCTTTTGCATGTACATATAGCCCCAATGGATAGACTGGACGAGACTGTCGATCTGAACCAGGTCATACAGAAGTTGTTTGATGATTACACGACAGATAAAGTACCAGCAGACAGTAAATCGTCGGAATACCCCGAAATCATACTACAGGAATCAGCGCAAGGCAATAAATATTACTCATGTTTTCAAAGTTACAATAGACAATTTATAAACGATACCAGTGGTACCACGAGTTCGAAACAAGGTGACATAGTGCGATGGAATGGATCGTCGATGGAAATGTCGAGCGGTATAATTCTAGACAATTGGTTAAACCTAAATTCCGCGGGAGGTAGTTCCAAAACTGGCACAGGTAGTGGCAGCACGCTGAAAAAGAGCATATCCCGAGCAAATGCATTATTTAGTTGGGCATCAACGGATGAATATATCGAGGAACGAAAGAAAGAATTATCTCGACTACGTAAGATCAATAATCAAGAAGAAAAGAAGAATAAACAACAAGAGCCAGAAGAACAAGAGGGAGAAACCAAGGTGCTAACAGAAGAAGATATCAGAAAACAGGAATTGGTTGATCATTTGAACATAAAGTTTCCAAAGAGTTCGATTAATAACAAACTTAATAGAATTATCGAAATTGAATCAAACAAATTTGTGCATCTACGTATCCAAAGAATCAAGGCTCACTATAGTGAGCAGATGGCAAAACAAATCAGTGAAAGAAAGAGAAAAGACCATGAATTGCATTTAAAGAAACTAAAATTAAAGGAAGAAGAATACGAACGAGAAATGATGTTACAAAATCAACTGAAATCTTCGGGTGGAGGTGGATTTTTGGGAAGTTTATTCGGGTTTGGAACTTCCAGTGGGAACACTCAAAGTGCAGGAACTACGGCAAGTGTTGAAAATCTTCATAATAATCGATCATCCAGTGAAAGTAATAGAACCATTGATTCAGTCCCGCCGTCTACCACATCGACTACGAAAAATAAACGATTCCCGTTGTTTGGAGTACAGTCATTATTTGGAAGTTCGACAAAGAGAAACTCAAGTAAAGTCGTATTGTTTGATCAAGACGATATTTCAAAGAGCACGGAAAGTGATGATAATCATAGTTTGAGGGATTCTGTAATTGGGGAAAGAAACCTGGAATCAATTAAATTGTCAACGGAAGAACACGATCGGTCACCAGAAGAAGACAAAGGTACAGCAGCAGTAAGTCCTTCCAAAAGTGCAACTTCAAAACCATCAATTGATAATGTTCGATCAAAGAGTTCCACAGTCGATCATTCCATCGAAACACCTAGAGAGTCTATTCAGCAAGAACATTTCATTTCTATCGACCAATTGGAGAAACATATGTCGAAATCTCCAGAGCAAAATTTCCCACATAATGGCACATTTAACGGAATTCACAAATCGCCAAGGCAGAATAATCATCCATATTCCAGTGTAGATGATAATTTACACAAGGGAGAACATGAAGAAGATAACGCTGATGATGATGACGATGACGAGTTTGATGATTTCACGTCTGCTCAGCCGATTCGTCAACAGGAAATAACAATTTTTGAGCAACCTGCTAAATTGAATCGTAATTTCTTTTCAATTGACAAAGCTAAGGGCTCACCGGACACGAATCAAAATCAAAATGATCTACTCGATATATTCAACAGCAGTGCAACAAATAGCAAACTGGCGAGTCCAGCATTAAGTGAGACGAACTTGTTGGATCTATAAAGTTTTTAAGCTTCCAATAGTTTAATTAATGATTTTTTTTTGTATTTTTGCGTATTTCCTTCTAATATGGAATCTAGAAATTTTTAATTTAATCTGTTTTCTTTCATCAACCCTGCAACAATATTACAATAGCATGTAATTTTATCCGAATCATTGAGATAGGACATAATGACAGATACATCTTAAAGCGTATGCTATCCATTTAAATTATTGGTAATTCAAATTTTTCTATTTTAGGTTGAAATTTCTTTCCGATGGTTCTCACAACAAATCTTTCTTTATTCCAAATTACACAACTGTACTAAGCAATATCATATCTGTCTCTCTCTTTATTCTCAAACCTACACAAAATATAAAAACTATGCCCACACCTGTAATTGTTGGTAAAAATCAACTCTCTTACGTTCAGGATTGTTGAGATTATGGGCAGCATAATAGCGTACTTCATCAACCATGGCAGGGTGGGCACACGCAACGAAAGCAACAGATCCCATTGCCTCTTTGATCTCATTGACAACGATTTCTTCAATTGATGGTCTACCTTCTCTAAACTCAATGTGAGATAACTTGGACTTGATGGATTCTTTATCTTCTTCAACCAGATCCTTTAGCTCCAACTTTTTGTTATCATCCTGGTGTAACACAGCTTCTGGTCTAGTAACATATATTGTCGTTTGAATAATGGTATTGTTCAAAACTTCTAGCTCCTCTTGGAACCATGTCAAAGCTGAATAATCTCTAATAACCCATAACAACTTAATTGCCTTCTTCGGATCAGCTGGTACTCTTTTTGCCATATCCATTGCTTCGGAGTACACACCGGGAATACCGTTACCACCTGCAATATACACAGCTGTATCGGCATATTTTGCAGGACTTGGGAAACCATATGGACCTTCAACACCAACCCTAATTGTGGTTGTTTGATTAGGTTGTTTAGCCAAATACTGATACAAACCATGGGTCATCCCACCTTTAACCTTACAATGCAAAACAATTGTTTTACCATCCAGTGAATCAATGATAGTGAATGGGTGGGATTGCCAAAAACAAGAAGGACGGAAAAATGAAACAAACACATGACCACCAGGAGCCGCTTTCCAATAGCTAGGTTTGGGAATAACCACTTTTAATGTTTCATTTGCTATCAAAGTAACTTCAGCCTTAGGAAACCCAAAGAAAATCAACCTTCCTATTCTAACCACTCTATCAAAACACCAAGGTGCAATAGTTGCATAACAAAACCAAACATATCCTAAATCTTGCAAATGAATCCATGTTCCACAAATATAAATAGCTGTCAAAACTATATGGATGAATAAAAACATTTCGTACCAATTTCTTCTGAAATAAAGCATTGCCTGAAACATTATCAATCCACTGGCGATGGTCGCGATGATCCCCCAGTAAATATAAGCTTCTTTTACTTCATCAGGTTCGGAGTCTTGGATTAACACTGCATAAAGAACCGAATGAAGGAAAACCAATATAAACATAACTCTGGCAATGTGACGATGGTAAGTCAAGAATTTATTATATGACATTCCAGTTAACCATTGCATGAAATTATTTCTTCCAGCAAATAAGAAAACCAATGGCATGATAACTGTAGCTACAATACCAGTTCTATCAGCCACCATACGACGTACAAATAGAAATTTGGATGCAAAAAGACGTTCTCCAACGGGGTAGTGCATTTTGATGCAATGTACAGCAATAATATAGGCATAAAACCCCAAAATAACCAAAGTTTCGTATCTTGAAGGAATTAGGCAATCAAAAATTCTCAAAATCGGCAATTCCTGAGCTCGTCTTTTTCTAATTGCCGCCGGTAATGAAACATATTTTCTCCACCATGAGATGGGTGGAAATGTCAATTTTTTGATTAAACCAGGGAATAAAACTTTGGACCAATTACAGATACCTTCAATAATCATTACTAGCAACCAGTATCCCAAAGCACCTGCGCCATAATAAAATGAATCATCATAATTACCTAACCACTGATAATAAGCGTCGTAAGCAGTTAAGATGTCACTTGCGTTAAATATAACGGGAACATCAATAGGAATGCTACTGTTAAAGTTTGGAATATCACTTATCTCAACTGCATGATCAAGAAAATATTGGTATGATTCTTCAAACCAATTTTCTGGGAAACTGGCATTTCTAGATGCTAAACAATTCCCTTCTGCAGCCTTGATACTAGCAGAATTGTTTCTGTTTCCGTACGCCATACAACCAGCAAGAGTTGCCAATGCATTTTGGTCATTGCAAACACATTCGAGAAATGATAAACTTGGATCACAAAATGTAACGTCGTTGGATATTTCATTATTGCATCCCCAATAAACCAAACTCGGTTTCCAGAAACGAAAATTTTCATCTTCATCATCAGCCACTGAAAAATTACCAAAGAAGGTGATAAAAACGAATATTATTAAAAGAATCATTATGAGATTTTTGTTGATGAGAAATTAGAGAAATTAATATGTATTTTAACTGACATTTCATGAGGTTTAAGTAGTTGCAAGGTTTTCTTCCAACAGTAGGAAATAAAAAAAATAAAGGAAGAGTTTTTGTAATCTAAAAGATCTACACCTAGCCAATCACTGCAAAGTAATTTTTCATAACGGGAATGAAACCAGGAACTATTTTTAATATTTTACATCTTCTGCATTATAATGAAGTTTATATTATCTAAATGATCAGTACCATATGCGTCAACCCTTGAGGTGAATTCTAAAATTCATAGTTTTTTGTTTGGATATATGATTACCATTTAATCAGCAATACTTTTTCGTGCAACTCTTCGCGAGATGACCATAGTAGTGCTGCTATTTATTCATATTGGATGTCATACTAGTATCAGGGACCGTTGATTTCCCTTCTTGATTTGGAATGGCATCTTGCGTACTGATATTGCCAAAATCTCTGATCCCCCAATTTTATAAATTATTGTTCATAACCCCGCCTAATTAACAAAGAATGGAAACTTTTAATTTTTTTTTAAGATTTGTCCCCCACTCTATGTGTTTGTTTAACCAAAGGATGAATTCGGTCAAGCAAGACGCTTATGTAATCAATAATCAAACAGATCTTAACCTAGGTATTTGTTTTTGTGGCTATATCTTTAACCTTTTTCTGTTTTAAACAAGGTACAAATTGCCATTGTCTTGGCAAAAGTGACTGTTTACGGTGTTTTTACATTTGATTCAGACTAGTGCAACAAAATTATTCGGACTATTTGTAAAAAAAAAAGATCGTACTAAGGCGGCCAAATTTATTAGTACTAATGCGCACTAAATTTTCATAATACGTGACCAAATAATTTCACACCAAAAATCCATGATATATGGTACGAACAATGGCTGTCACGTGGTACGAACAGAATCTATCTATTACTATGAATAAAATATATTGTTAAGTACGAATAATTTAGTCGCACTGATACGAAGAATAATCTTTCATTTGGTACGAACAGAAAATAAAAAAACTGAAAATACGAACAGAAATATTTTTCACATTTTGTGAAATTTTAAGGTTTAATAGGCAAAAGTTGCCTCGTTGGTTTGGCACATATATTTGCATCTTCATAAATCTCGTTTCTATTAGCGAGTCAACTTATTCGTCGATTTGAATATATCAAACAAAATACTGCCAGTAAAATAAAGTTAAATAAGAGAATTGTATTTTCATTTTTTTCTCCGAATTTGGCACAACAATTGTTGCAAAATAGAACCGAGAAAAGTGAAAAAAACCCTTTATTTGCACTTGGCAAAAATTTATTTATTTTCATAACCCAGTATAAGCTTATAATTTCAAAAGGTATCTAGATCAACTACCTAATCGGATTTTTTGCAAATTCTTGTCATTACCTTGTTGTACTCAAAAGAATAATCCAACAATTTGAGTATATCAAATAATGATTGAATATGTGTGTTAGATTGAGAACCCGGGAAGAGTGCCACACCTACGTTGAAACCACATATTGACTAGACAAACATCGGAACTGTAAGGGGAAGAACGGTAATGAAGGATACTTGCGCATAGGGGACATGAGGTGAGTATCATGAGAATTGGTATATGCACCTCATTACATAGCAATTTCATATAATCTACAAATCCGGAGAACAAATATTAGTAAAAACGTAAAGTATCTACAAAATTCAATGATCAAGTGTGATGTATCAAATAAACCAAGAGTGACCTTGGATATTTGAAATTAAATACCAACCACAGCCGAACAGGAATGTTTGCGCCTTCAACGCATTTTTTGCGCGGATATTGCATTAACTAGACAATCGGATCTTCGTTTCTCCGGTTTGGAAATATCCAACTTCCATTTCATTCATACAGTGAACAACCCCATAAAACAAACATCTGGAAAACAAAAATTATATAAATAGAGGATCAATTGTGCCATCGAAATAATTTTTTTGGAATTTATTTATCATCAATTACTTACACACGTAACTACCCACGGCATAAGCAATTCCAATTCCGACTTCAATTATACAATCACAATGAGTTCCGCTACTTTTGCTACTACTTCACAAGAAACAAAACACGAAGGATTCCATTCCAAGTTGGAACACAGCTTCAAATTCCCAGAAGCAAATCTCCATGCTGGTGGTGCTACCAAAAGATTTCATAAATTTAGTGATGGTACCAAGAAAGCGTTCAGTTCTTTGAAACCACAATAGATGTACAAATTGTTTACGAGATTGAGAGAGATACAAAAGTTTTAAATAGTTTTATTTTATGAGTTATGTTTAGTTTTAATAAAGATTAATAAGTTAGCCAGATTTCTCGAGTGTAATCATTAATTGTCCCTCTCGCTAACATGAATAACACATCTCATCAAAATGAGTTTTGTGATTTCGAACATGTTCTTTAATCTAATCACAAGTCAAATTGTCATACACACATCATTTAGTATCATTCTCATAGAATATCTGTGAACATTAATTAAGGACAACACGAAACAAAAAAAAATATATTAAAATGTATGTATCTCAAGTAAAATAATAATAATAATAGTAATAAAAACAATTAGATTCCTAGACAAACATTAGACTAGCTAAGTATTAGCATTGCCATTTTCGCGTGGAACTGAATTACCATTTTGAGTGACATTGGCTTCTTTTGCAACATCACTACCATTAGTACCACCAGTACCATTAGCGACCGTGGTACTTCTATTTTGTGGTTCATCCAATGACATCTCCATGGTTTCACGGACCAATCGGGCCATAGCATGTCTTTCTTCTAAACGTCTCGAGTATGCATTCAGTGTCATCTCAAATTCATCTCCTTCCTTGGGATGGAAAAATGAGGACATGACTACCCGAGACGCAGGTTTTGAAGTTGTTGTTAAAACGGAAATATTGGAAATTGTCGCAAATGCGAGTGTCTAGGTAACGGCGGAAAAAAGTCACAAAAACAGGCCAAAAATAGAAAATAAAAAACGTTTCTTGGTGCAACCGAAATTAAAAGCAATTTTTTAAAAAAAAACTAAGATTGCCGACTTGGAAATATCTAAAAATGTTGATGCTGTAATCAATAATATACTTCAAGGTCGGATCTTCCTATTTCCAAGTACCGAATACCGAGTAATCCAGCTGCAAGATCAAATCTGTCAAAAAAAAAAAGTTGTACTCAAAGAATGAAGCGATAAGTCGAGATCACTAATGAAATGAAAGGATAATTGGCGTGGTGATCTCCTGGAGGATACTGAGAAATATTCTCGAAGCGTGAATGAACGAATAAATAAATAAATTTTAATGAAGACAAGGAAGTTGGAGTAACGTTTTGAATACTCTGAATATGTCGTTGTGTATGTGTTTCTCTCCTGATGAAACTTGTGAATGAGGACAGTATTATCAAAGGCAGAAACCAAACAAACCTTGATTCAATTCCCGCAAATGAGTCAATTAATAAATCGAGAAAACGTCTTCAGGCATTTTCAAAGTTGAAAATTTAACTGGACTCTGGTAGGATATATATATATATAACATCTCATTTAATGGATCTCGAAGAGTCGTGGAGAACAGCAAGTTTTTATTTTTAAAAAAAGATGTTGCAACTTAGGATATCCGGCAACAGAAATACCGGATAAAGTTTTTGTTATTTTCCCTACCGTGCGCTCCCAAAATGAGTTTCGCAGCCGGAAATATATGAAATGGTCACTAAATTTCACATACTTTAAATCAATAAACATGTCACAGTAGCTAATAATAGTCGAGAAGTTATTAAAAATTAGTCACCCTTCAATACATGTAGACCAAAATAAGAACCCAAAAAAAGTTTAAAATTTCCTGTCTACGTTGACCTATGTAAAAAAACAAGCTAGAATTAAGATCACCAGACACAAATTTTATTAGAATTTTCTTCAATTCATTTTTGTTAAAATTCTGTGGGAGGCGCTATACTGCAAATTAAAAAAAAAAAAAAAACGGAAAACTGAATGCAAAAACAATTAATTTCTATTGGAGGAAATATGATATAAGTTTACGTCATGAAGACCACATAAACGCTATGGGTACGGCGGAAGGGTATCGCAGACATGACTTACATGCAACTGCGTAAGTGCTAATACTCTCATCACCTCAGAGAGATTGGATGCTCATACACAATTTCCAAAACCACGTGAAAAACTAGTTATGAGCGTACCTACGTCATTGTTGCGCCAACTGCCCGGAAATAAATCTTTTTATACACATATATACATTTTAAACAATATAGAATACTAAAACAGGTAGCCATTTCTATTTCTATTTTCTCTTTTTTCTTTTTATTTTAGTTCTTTCTTAGCCATTTCCTGAACGGATTTTTCGAACTTCCATTAGGTTTCACAACACTTCCAATACTTGTGGTACTAAAAGTGGATCTGTGTCCTCTACCGTCACTATCAAAATTATTCCCATTTTCATTTAAATTGTTAGTCGACCCAACCAGCAAATTATTCAAGCCCGAAGAATTTCCATATACTTTTGTATCAACATCATTGAACTTCAACTTCAACGTGGACAACGCATGGTCGGTCAATTTCTTGTACTGGTTGGTGTTTGGAACATGGTCTGTGTAAATCAAACAGTTACGACTCATATCTAACCAACACTTATTTAATATTTCATCGGTAAATGCATCCCAGATGACTTGATCTTTGTAATTTTTGGGGAATTCATAGTTTTCCAAGTAAACTTCTAACTCATGAATTTTGCTCAATAACTTAGTACTATGTTTCTGAATATCCTTAAGCGTGATGTTTGAGTCGATAAAGGAAAACATTTCTTCATCTAAAAGAGATTTAATGAAATCCCATTCGGTTTGTCCATGGAATTCCAACAATTCCAGTTTTTCAAACTCCAAAGAACCAATCTGATATTTGTTCCCGTTGTTCAAGTGCAAATCACTCAACTTGAGGATTGGATCAAGATCTGGAGTTCCAGATTGAGATCGCTCATAGTCTCGAATTGGGCTAGTCAAAGGTGTCAGAGAATTGCTGGTATTATTTTTGGTGTGCTTGGTGTAGTCTAATAAATGCACAATTTCGGTTAGTCTCAAAGACTTGTCAATCAAGTATGGTGTAGTTGGTAATTCACTCGACGTGCTGTCTAAACCAAGATCAAATCTCTTAACATCGTGACTTAACTCCAAAATTTTTTCAGTAAAATCACTTCGTCTAAACGTCAATTTGTCGAAATAGTCATATATTTCAGGCAAATGTTTTCTAATAAACACATTCATTCTGACCAAATGTGGTTCTTTATGTGGACTGAACTCCTGTCTATTGGCGAGATTAAGCAATATTTTAGCAATCAAGGTCAACGTCCTTTGGGCACTGCCTGTTTTATGATTCTTTGCAAGGTAAAACAATTTAGGATTCAATATAGCAGGACAAAAGAATCGCAAGAAAATGAACGCGGACAAACAATTCAAACTGGTAACTTTATCGTCCGGGTCACAAACTAGTTCAACTTTGGTTCTGAAATTCTTGAGCTGCAATTTAATTTGATCTGGCAAATCGTTCGATGTGATATAAATCTTGTGCCAAATCTCTTCAATATAACCAAATAAATTTTCGTAATTTTCTTCCACCATCTGTTTGATACGCTCATTGCGTTGACGCTCCTTATCTGGGTCGTAATCATCGTCATCACTATCTTCGTCATCTTCGTCATCGTCATCGTTGCCACTACCTAAGCTGTTGTCATCGTTGATGTTTTTACCCTTTCGTAGAGCCCTCTCTTGGATTCTGACATACCTGGGGTCCACCTCACAGTTTTTCTTTTCATAACTGATTTTGGCAAAAAAATCACCAAAGACTTTCTCAAGATACTCTTGTCCGATACGTAAGTTGTACCTTTCCAATGATTTGGAAAAGATCGACGATCCTCTAAAAAGAGTGTTAAAAATATTGGATTGCGAAGACAGCGAAGACCGTGGAATAGTTTTGTGCTGACTGTTTCTTTGATGGTAGTTCTTTCTTGTAATAATGTCTATATTTACCAACTCCGATTCCATTAGACTCTTAAACCATTCATCTTCGACCCCGAGACTTTGGAAAATATCCAATAAAATCAAACTGACCCTTTCAAAATCTGAGGTTGGAACATTTTCATTACAAAATTTAATCAAATCTTTTTTTGGTACATTAACCAACATCTTCTCAAGTGGTTTGAAAAAATTTGGCGAAAGAATGTGATACTCTTTGAGGCTCACTTCAAGTAATAGTTTACCAACCGGAATATTATTACTGTCATAAATTGTCAATCTAACAATGTCTAAATTGGAACCCTGGTTTGAATTGGAGTCTGTTTGCAATGCATTGACTTTGATAGCATTACTGGACTCACTACTTGTCATGATCGTAGAACTGGATTTGATTTGTTTAGTTAAGATATCGGGCGTCACATAAACTGTACCGATCAATTTATCTGCCCCGGAGTAGGTGGAATCATTGTAAGAACACTTTTTGATTAAGATGTGGATCATTTGTGTAGAAATAGGCAAATCAGTCAGAAACTCTTCTTTCCAAAACGGATTGTCCGTAAAATTCACCACTGCAGTTCTTGACCATGGATACCCCCACATTCTAACTTCAGCATAAATCTTTCCTTCCTTTTTGGTAGCGATATTATCGAACTTTGCCTCGATTATATCAATGTTGATTTTCTTTGACACTCTAAAATTTGCTTTATTGAAATCGTGCAATTTGGGGCGCTCGGGATTTCCAACTATTTTGGAGTCCGCGTCAAACGACCCAATGTATTCTCTTTTAGCAAAATAGTTTAACCCCACAAACCAATCTTCTAGATCGATATGTAAAGGAAACTCAATTAATATTCTTTGATTGCTAGGAATAATTTTGCCATCTCTTGTTAAAAATGGTGCTAATAATTGGTCTGGTGATAATGTACTCTGCGTTCGAATGACATTATTGTATCTGAGCTCTTTGAGTTGACCAATAAATAAAACATTTGAACTGTTGAATATAGAATTGTGCACTTCTCTTATTTCGCTGGCCATAATTTGTTTGATGTCGACAGAATACAACAAGGTACCATCCAATTCACTAACAAAATTTAAAATTCCATTTGAATTTAATGCTCCCATCGTGTAAAACCATCCTTCGTTAATACTATTGTTATTCTCCGCCTGGGTAACTTGTTGTGAGACTATATAGGGACCATCAAAATTACTATTGATGTCGTCAATTTTAGGTTGATAAACGGGTGCCTTGGGACCAGGGACGAAGTTCAAATTCTTGTACTTGTTTGGAATAGGTCCATAAATTTTGAACCGGCAAACCAATAATTCATGCGTAGATGAATCTCTGGTAACTTCATTGATCACCTTATTCTCGGAGTACCATTTCTTGGCCAATCCTTGAGGCTTGAGATTTTGCCATACTATTAGACAACTCAAAAGATTCCCAAAATTAGATTTAGAAGGTATTTTAATATATAATTTATCATTTTCAAAAGTCTTAATAAAGATAACTGGAGGTTGATTTTCTGCATCATCTAAATGATCTTGCATGGCGTAGTTACTGTTCTTTCTCAATCTACTACGTTTCGTAGGTGTTTGTTGAAGTTGAGGAGAAGTCGGAGTGGCTGTTGCTGAAGTGGGAAAGATTTGAACGAAACACGATTGTAATGATTGCAACAACAAATAATGGTCGTCATTTTCATCGGAGGAATACAATTGACCCAATTCTGTGATTGACAAGGTGTGGACGTTGATCCAATTGATTGTATCTGTAGATACAAGGAAATTTTGCCCTTCAAACACACCCTTTTCACGAGAGATGATTTTATGAAAGGCTGATTGATATGTGGGTGCCATGGGATTAGGAAACTGTAAAATTGTATGTGGGAACTTAACAAGTCAGCTAACGAATGTCAAACGGAGATATAACTGTTATTCTAAGTGATTGATTGATTTGATTACAGTGAATAAAAGTTAAGTTGTTTTCGTCGACTTGAAATGACGGTGTCAAATATCAGAAGAAGTATTTCCCTTTTCCTGAATTTTTTTTTTTTTGTTGTACTTGTTGTTTAATTCTGGTTCTTGATTTTTTTTTTCTTTTGTTTAAATGGAACAATAAAATTCTATATGTAGGGTAACGCAAACAACACGAGAATATTATTCTTGAAGATGAAGAGAGGGGTGAGAGCTAACGTGTTCATTGTTACTAACTTCTCAACCAAATCTCCGTTGAATTGCCTACCATTGAAAAAAAAAAACCCTTTTAGACACCAACCTAATTGAGAGATTGGCCTAGTAAAAGACTGTGAAAGTCTCTACGGATTGTTCGTGTGGGTGGTAAAGTAAACTATCTGGAGTTGCCAATGCACTCTGGTAAAATCGCCCATGATGTAATATCGTACCTCACTTAAAGGGAAAAAAAAAATTAAGGAGAGACGCGTAATGCGTTGTCGAGTATTTCGGCATCCATCAGATATCAACAACTTCAATTAATTCACGACACTGGCTGAGTTTTTACATGGCTCACAGTCTACTCTTGTTATGAACAACACATAACCCCTCTAATATAATTAACTCAAAAGTAGGTAATTAAATATTTTAGAGTCCATCATTAGTCACAAAGATAAATTTGCATGATTTGGCTTTTGTGAACATAGTCCACTACGAAATAAAGAAAAAAAAAAAGGAACACAATCGTCAGCAATGTAATAAAGAGTTTTGATACAGGGAATTATAGACTGTGATAATGAAAATTGCTATTGTTGATTGCAATGAGACACAATAAGACACTAGGAATCGATTTTCCCCAATTAAAATCTTCGTCTAAGCACCACGTAAAAAAAAAAAGAATACCCACAAGCAATAACAATAAGAATAATAATACCAATGTCATAGTAAAACAAGCTGAACAAAACCCATTTTGTTAAAGGTTACAAGAACAATTCAAAAAGCATATAGTATTCTCTACTACCCCTGTCTCATGTGCCCCATGGAAATATATAATTAATTAGTTACAGCCATCTGAAATTGGGAATGGTGCTTTTGAAATTATCCGTTGCGGCGCCCTTGTATCAACCCCTACAGCAGCAGCAACAGTAATTTGTTTAGTCCAAACATGGGTGTTGTTGCTCCAATCAACACTGCCACTCAGTAATTGCTGTCTGAAACCTTGTTCTGTGGAATGATAAATGATGGTTGATAGTGAAAAAAAGAGGTAGTCGTGTACATCGAATATAAAGGCAACGGTTCGGAAAGAAACGCACTCTGGTTTCTATGTTTGTTCTCTTGAGTCATTGGGAGAAGGAGAAAAAAAGAATGCTATCAAATCTCATAGAAAAATTTTCATAGACAAAAAAAAAAAAATCATACAGACTTATATTCAGATACAACCAAATAACGGAGATACTCAACAGTATACCATTTTTTATTGTTTTATTCTTGATATTGAGAGAACCGTTTTAGACGTATTATTTTACAGATGTATTGATTAATTATTTAATTAGTTAACTGTTTACAAAGAAAAAAAAAGAAGAAGAGGAAGAAAACGAACAGACAACCAAGACAATTTCAATTTTTTTTTTAGTACTATAATTATAACAATTCCCCATAGTCATCGTTATATTTCAGGATATAAGAAACTACAACAACAGCTAGAAAGCACCCATGAGTAATTTATTATTTCATAACTTCAATAAACCAGGCACAACTGCCGGTGATGAGCAAGTCGAGGATTTCAATTCCACCGCTTCAAATATCATCAGTTATAATGGGTCAAATGCCAATGGCCCAGATGCAGATGCAGATGCAGGTTCCGATGACGATACCATCAATCAATACGATGAAGAAGAAATGATTAAATTCTTGCAGGAAGATCAACCATTTGGAGAAGCCATCGATGAAGACCATGAGCAACATATCGAGCATGCTTGTGCATATTGTGGGATCCATAATCCAAGTTCAGTTATTAAGTGTAACACCTGTAATAAGTGGTTCTGTAATGCAAAGACTAATTCTCAAAGCAGTCATATAGTTACCCATTTAATCGTGTCTCGTCATAACCAAGTAAGTCTTCATGAAGATTCGGATTTAGGTGATACTACGTTGGAATGCTATAACTGTGGGAATAAGAATGTTTTCATGTTGGGGTTTGTCAGTGCGAAACAAGAATCCGTGGTGGTCATCTTGTGTCGGTTACCATGTGCCAGATCAAAAGATATCAATTGGGATACTAGTCATTGGCAAGCATTGATTGATAATCGTCAATTTCTATCATGGTTAGCTCCAAGTCCAACTGAAGACGATTTGATTAATGCCAAATTGATAACTCCACCTCAGATTTCTAAATTGGAAGCGCAGTGGAGATTAAACCGATCTGCCACCATCAATGACATTGAAAACACCGATGAAAAGGAAGAAGAAGTTTTGCCAATTTTGATGAGATACAATGATGCATTCCAGTATCAACAATCATTTGGACCGTTGGTCAAATTAGAATCCGATTATGATAAGAATTTAAAAGAGTCACAAGCGTTGGAACACATCCAAGTTAAATGGGCATTGGGCTTGAACAACAGACATTTGGCAAGTTTTACATTATCTACTTTTGAAACCAGCGATTTGAAAGTTGCAGTTGGTGATGAGATCATTTTAAGATATAACGGAAATCTTAGAGAAGCGTGGGAAGGATATGGTTACATTTTAAGATTGCCAAATGCTTATCAAGAAGAATTTACGTTGGAATTGAACCCAACAAAAATCGCTCCACCAACTGAATTGACTACTGATTTTACGGCAGAATTTGTTTGGAAAGGTACTTCATATGATCGTATGCAACAGGCAATGAAAGATTTTGCCACTGATGAAGAATCCGTTTCTTCATATATTTATCATAAATTATTGGGCCATGAAGTTGAACCTGTTGAATTTGATATTGAATTGCCCAAGAAATTCTCCCACCCTAAGTTAACCGAGTTGAATATTTCTCAAACTAATGCAGTTCGATCGGTTTTGCAAAGGCCGTTGTCGTTAATCCAGGGTCCGCCAGGAACAGGTAAAACCGTTACGTCAGCCACTATTATCTATCATTTATCCCGTTTAAATAGAGAGAAAATTCTTGTTTGTGCACCTTCCAATGTTGCAGTTGACCATTTAGCAGCAAAATTGGACTTATTGGGGTTGAAAGTTGTTAGATTAACTGCGAGATCGAGAGAAGATGTGGAAAGCTCAGTTAGTCATTTAGCGTTGCACAATTTAGTTAATGATCACGCTAAGGGGGAATTGAAGAAATTGATCAAATTAAAGAATCAAGTTGGTGAATTATCCATGGAAGATAGTAACAAGTACTTCAGATTGTTGAGAACTTCGGAAATGAAAATTTTAAACAAATGTGAAGTTGTGTGTTGTACCTGTGTTGGTGCTGCTGATAAGAGATTATCTCAATTTAAGTTTAGATCTGTTTTAATTGATGAAAGTACTCAAGCCAGTGAACCAGAAGTGTTAATTCCAATTGTTAAAGGTGCCAAGCAAGTTATTTTAGTCGGTGACCATCAACAATTGGGGCCAGTTATATTGGATAGAAAAGCAGCCGATGCTGGTTTGAAACAATCATTATTTGAAAGATTGGTATTTTTGGGTCACGTTCCAATTCGTTTGGAAGTCCAATATAGAATGCATCCATGTTTATCTGAATTCCCAAGTAATATGTTTTATGAAGGTTCTTTACAAAATGGTGTTACCAGTGATGATAGATTGATTGAAGAATCATCATTCCCTTGGCCAGTAATTGATACCCCAATGATGTTCTGGGCCAATTATGGTCGTGAAGAGTTGAGTGCCAGTGGTAATTCTTATTTGAATAGAGTGGAAGCAATGAACGTCGAGAAAATTATTACCAAATTGTTTAAAGATGGTATTCAACCAGAACAAATTGGGGTCATTACTCCATATGAAGGTCAACGTGCTTATTTGGTACAATTTATGTCCATGAACTCTACACTATTAGACAAACGTGACCAATATCTTGATGTTGAAATCACCAGTGTTGATGCCTTCCAAGGTCGTGAAAAGGATTATATTATATTGAGTTGTGTCAGAGCTAATGATTCCCAAAGTATTGGGTTTTTAAGTGATCCAAGAAGATTGAACGTTGCCTTGACGAGATCCAAATATGGGTTGCTTATTTTAGGAAATCCAAGAGCATTGTGTCGTAATAGATTATGGAACCATTTGTTGATTCATTTCAGGGAAAAAGGTTGTTTGGTTGATGGTCCATTGGACAATTTACAGTTATCCATGGTTCAGTTGAATGCTAATCCAACAAAGACAACTAGTAATTTCAAATCAAGACCAAAGTTTGGTGCTGCTTCAACCATAAATGCTTCTACTGACTTTGATAGTGCCAGTGTATTATCTTATGAGAATACAAACACTGTCAATAAACTCAATAATGAATTATGGCCAGCCTTGAATGGTAATCTGAAATTCAGTCATGATGGATATGATAACAATAATGGACGTGGAAGTAATCATCTAGTTTCCAATTTTTACAACAAGTTGAATAAGATTGATAAAAATTATGAAGGTGGAAGGTATAACAACAATGAGAATAATATTGAAGATGATATTAAAAGTATAACTGGTTCCTTTGCTGCCGGATTAAATTTTTAGACAGATGAACGGGCGGTAAGAGACTAGTCAAACTTGAAATAACAAAGAAACAATGAAGATTAGAAACATAGAAACA
The DNA here is from genome assembly GCA_030572435.1 of Candida labiduridarum. Taxonomy (NCBI): domain Eukaryota; kingdom Fungi; phylum Ascomycota; class Pichiomycetes; order Serinales; family Debaryomycetaceae; genus Candida; species Candida labiduridarum. The sequence continues at coordinate 221,056 of JAJLZW010000002.1, forward strand.
AACAAAGTTCTACACCGGTTATTTTGGGGTTTTTTTTATTGCTTTTATGTGTTTGTTGGCCGTGAAGGAAAAAATTTTTTCCCTCCCCCGGCAAAAGAAACTAGAAAATTCCCTATTTTTCCACTTCTATATACGTATAATTTTCTCTTTATTTTGTTTTCTCTAATTATATATATTGAATGTTTTTCTTTATGTATTTATTAATTATCAATTGCATAGTTGTACGTTGATTAATTATACGAAAGAAATATATCCTTGAACATATAAACCCCGTTTAATCTAGATTTAAAAAGAAAAATTTCTGAGGGATCCTTTCATGAGGAAAGTTTAAGAAAACAGGATATTTGACATAACCAAAAAGGATACTAACGTTGATGATTACAAGATAGATGAATAATGGATGGGATTGATTGAGAGCTACATTAAGAGGAAAGAGAGTAGTACCTGAGGGTTCTTGTTAATGTCTGAGGGTTTTAGGGGAGATGGACCCCTTTTTTTTACCCCTGACCTCTTACAACGTTTCATAATATGTCTACAAACAAAGTGTGAATTAAGATAAGCAGCTATGAAGGAGAGTAAGACTGAGGGATAATGATATGAGTACGTGATATTGCACCTGCGGTATCGATGAAGAAAGATAGAGTTGTTCCAGAGGGTGTTTCATGCTTCCCATTGTGTGCTTGCAAAGAGCAGCAAATATTCGTGGTAGAACTGTGTTGATATGAAGATAGCCCAGGTCAATTACCCTCAATACAACATTTCCCCTGACAGAATTCCTAGAAATCTTGTAACATTATTGCAGTTTGAATATTCAAAACTTTGTCAAGGTCATATTCCTTTAATTGAAGCTCAATAAGCTTCAGCTACATATGAAGGACGTCGACACTATTGGAATCACAAGAGATATTGCACACAGAAACACACACACACACGTACAGGACTACCCTGCTTTTTCCCCCTTGCATCAAAAAAATACCCCCTAACGCAACCCATTTTTCCAAACGAAACCTCCTACAACCTCCCTTTAAATTGACTCACACAACGGTATAAACCAATGAATGATGGAGGTATTTGATCAAGGGCATCGAGTCGGAATATATGTCTTTTGATTCGGATCAATCAATTACAGTTTTGTGCACATTGCAAGGACGTTTCGGCTGATTTATTTTTTAGTTCATACTTGCCAATCCCCTATTAGTGAGATTTTCTATTGTTGGTAGAGAGAGCAGTTGGATGACTAATAAAATTCTAGACGTAGCAAGAGAGATGTGTCGATCGATTTTTGTCAATGTTGAATAGCGGATTTTTGTTAATAGACGATCGAATTGAAATAAGTGTAGAGATATTTGGTTGATGACAAAGGATTGAATTGAATCCAGAACAATCCAACGGGGATCAGGAAAAATTAAAAAAAAAAAATGCAACTATGGGGGGAGAATGGAAACAATTTTTTCGCACTGGTAGTGACAAAAGTAATTGTCGCGAAAAAATATATTTGACATTTGTGATGGACTAAAATTTTTCCGTACTATGAATGTTTGAAAAAGGATGCAGTTACATCTTTTTTGTATCTCTAAGTCTAATTTAGATTATTATTTATTCTTGTTTTTTCCATTACCGACTTTTAGACTCAGCTGACTAAGAAACGGTTGGCTTGTTGGAGTTCGGTAAAAATTGCCCGCCTATTTTTTTTTCAACTCCCTGATGTTCACGAACCACCTTATAGGTTTTGTCAGTTAGAGTCAATTGTTATAGGTTTAATTTTTTTAGTTTTAGTTTTAGTTTTAGTAGGTGTTGGATTTGGGTTCTGAAACTAGAAAGAAAAACAACTCAAAACAAAAAAATATCCACTCTACTGTTTTGAGATAATTTGAAAACATAACAACAAATTTGTGTTTCAAGACAACGAATAGAAAAAAAAAAAAAATGAAATGACCAGACCATACTATTTGAAACTGATGTCTTTAACGGAAGTTACGTAATTCAGTTGTTCCTGAAATTTATAACCATTTGCTGGACGATATAGAAAGCGTGTGGAATCAAACCACTGCCTCATGAAGATATGTTTATGTTTTGTAGAATCTTTCTTGAAAAATTCATAATGTAATTGCATCTCGTCAGTACGCAGAATAGAACATTCAGCTTTCATTTCCTGCTCTTTTATTTTTTTGGCATAGTCTCAATGTTATTTTTAGATTGTGCTTCTTGATGATGTTGGTGTGGTATGTAATTCGCATAATAAAAAAATCATTTTCTAATTACAAACAAACAAAATTTGTTTTCTCGAATCAAAGAGCCGGAATCAAAAAATACAATACGAAACATACAAAAGAAAATATGACAGCGTTTTACAATCCCACAATGGGGATTAAAAATAATGAGGTTATGGTGTTTTTCATTTATTGTTCAAATGCGTTATCTTACAAATCAATTCCACATCAACGAATGTTTTGCTGTGACCAATTTGTTGGGTAAATTTGAACTCCTAACTATTGACTAAAACTAAAATCTTGTTTTTGACCCGCTCTCCCCTGCCGCCCCCTACCATGCGAACTAAAAAATAAAAGGGCATTGTTCCCGAAAGTTTCACAAATACCAAAGAGCGAGAAAAAAAAATCCAATTGCAGTTCCAATTGCAATAGAGTGTGAAATAAGGGCGACATATCGGGTATTATTTTGTCATAACCCCAATTGGGAAAACGCATAATAATAAAGACAATAAAAAAAACAGTTTTGTCTATTCCAAGATTTTCGGGTCGGATTTTACAATACCGTTGACCACAAAATACAGTTATACTTTGCTGTGGTGCGAAACCAGAACTGAAAAACTGAAAAAAAAAAAAAACCAAGGCGGCAACAGTTGCAACTGAAAAACTTGCATGGACAAAATTGTTTATGACACTCCAAAGCTTGTGACAAATAAGTTTGGCCATCCCACTATAAGAAACCAAGCTTTTAAACAGCGCTACACCTAGGCTAGAAAAGCAATCAAACTGTACAATTTCATTGGTCGAAAACTGACTTTGTAACTGTGATCTGCTGTAGTTGTAATGGTAACCGAAAATAAATTATTAATTAATTGAATTGAATTTGTCTAAATGCAAACTTTTGTTGCACAAAAGCACCCCTGCCAAACAAAAAATGTGTAAGTAATGAGATGTGAAAAAGACATGAAGGATCATCGGTGTTCCCAATGAACTGGTATTTCTCCCTTTCATGTATGGACTAAAAGCATAGGTTGGATGGTTTACCTAAGAACAAAACACCCCGAAGACAGACCTGTACCTTACATAGAAATCGTTTTTGTTTTTGATTTTAATAGCCAAACCAGACTAAAAGCAATAACCTGCACACAAACCTTGCAACAACTAAGAACAGCAACTACAACTGGTTATAAAAAAGAGAAAACATTTTGACTTTTGAACGTAATTTGTAGGGGTTTGTGTGACTAGTATAGTTTGTGCGGTTTGTGTGACTTGGATCTATGCTTGACATCGGGGGAAATGACTCTAAACGGGATTAAATTGAACCAATTGAGAAACCTCAAACGCATTTTGCATCGCTGCCACCATTTTTGTTTAGGTTGCCAATTGCATCCCAGGTATAATTTTAGATAAATGAACGCGTTTTGGTACCATTTTACCCCCTAAACGGTAATAGTACTTAATTGTTTTGTAATTGCAAACTAAAACAATTTCATCCTTTTATTTTGTACGACTGTAGCGTTACTTTGCAAAATCATTTAACCGAACACACAAGCAGCATAGTTGCAAATACAACGATTTAACAGGTAACATACACAGGGTTCAAGGCACAACTGGAGCACGCAACTACACCCTAATCATCAACAGCCATTGTACAGCACAAGAACAATCACGCCATTTCTATAAAACAGATCGCTGTCTTTAAAGTTATTTTTTTTTCATTGACCAACAATCGATTCACAGGGTATTTCAGAATAATGGGGTTCGGATAAACCAAAAGAAAATTACCCCTCCTTAATCCTTATAGCACCTCCGAAATTACGCTCTTGTTCTGCAATGCTCCACCATTCTGGTATGCCCTTATGAGGCCGTGTGGTATAGTTACGCCCCTCCCCCATGGTGTCAATTTCCGACCCGTTCGGGCGCCACGAAAAGTGCTAGACGTACGACTACGAAAATGAAACGATGCAATTTTTTTTTGTTTGTTTGTTACTCCTCCTGTTAAAATCTTACTTGCCCCCTTTAAATCAAACTAACACAAAACGGGGACACCTGTGCAAATACTTTTGTCATGCCACTGCAAAATTCCAATTAAATTTTCAATTATAATTACAAATATTTCTGACCATAGTACTGCCAAGCAGCACAAGCAGGAAGAAACAGAACAAAAAAAAAATACAAAAAATAGAAAATTACACACAACCAACAAAAAAAATTTCTTAGTTATTATAAAAGTAAAACCCTTTCTCCCTTGGTCTAATTCTTACACTGTCTTTTTTTTCCTCTCCGTCTCTTACTCTCTTGCTGTCTTACTTTCTTAGTGTCTTACTGCATTCTCTCACACAGACACTCGCACTTTGCGGTATCCTTTTTCTACCACCACACGGATATCGTTTTTTTTTTGTCCTCCAACCGGCCCTGGTCCCAGATTTCCACCACCCACTGCAATATTCCAACTACCATTTTCAAAGTCGTCCCAGTCTTTCCTTCTAGCACACTTGGGGATCATTGATAATAAAGATACTAGAAAGAAAATATCAAGGTTGTGATATCCCTTCAACCCCATCACCATCCGCATCTCCGCTTTTGCTTTCCCCTTCTATATCACAGGTACCTTTCTAAAAAAAAAAAAATTTGCACTAATCCTGCTGTAAAATAGACCTGGTACTGGACTCGTAGAAAACCCTAAAAATAAACAAAAATAACAGTTATCCACCATCGTCATCATACTATGTCTCCAATTGATAAAACTATACTAATCAATAACCAATATGCCGACGAGACAATTCAACCGGATGCAAGTTCGAGTAATTCTGTCATAACTGACCATATGAAAAACCCACATCGTATCAAATTGACACCATATGAAATCAAGCTAGTCATGTTTTTGATTGTTACGATCAAGCCGTTTAAGTATGTTGGTGACAAGTCGTTGAGTCAGACTAAGAAATGGGAACTCATACAGGTAAAGTATTACGAAGCAAAAAGAAAGATTACCAAAGAACTTTTCATTGTACCTACTGTAAGGACCCTTCAGAGACAACTACACACGGGGCTTAAGAAAGCAGAGACAAGGCAAAAGAAGAAAAAGTTCTCTGAGAATTCTAATTATCCGGCAGGAATAGAAGAGGCTGTTGAAAAGAAGCTCCTTAACTTGAATGTTGAATCAGCTACTGATCATGAATTGGAAGATATGATGTATCAATTGAATGAACTTTCCGACTACATCAAAAGGACGAAAAGCAATCATCCTCCCCGCTCATCATCAATTCAAAAAATAATGAATCCCCTGTCAGAATCACCCCCATCGACAAAAATACAATCAATTTCACCTGTACTACCACAGGTACAACCTCGACCGCACTTACAACTACCACAACAGCCACAAGTACATTCTACTCCACAACCACCCAAACTGATCCAAGAAAATGACTCACAGCCAATACACATACCATCCTTACAATCTCCTTCTCTGGCACACCTGCTGTTGCAATTGGTTGAAGAGTTACAAACTGAACTAGAGAGCATAATGGAGAGATTGAAATGCATTAAAAAAAAATTAGAGAATCTAAAACCAAAATAAAACAAAATAACGTAAATTGTATTAATAGGTATATATTATTATGTATTATTAAATGTATATAAGTTTAATTAATATAAACTTTATTATTACGTGTTTTCGTACACCCGTCATAGTTGGTGAAATTCCTCAACCAACCCTTTGATGAAGAAGGGGAAAAAAAAAAGAAGATAATGTATGTTCAGACAACCCTTTAGTAAGGTGTGCTGCTGCAAAAAAAAAAAAAAAAAAAAAAAAAAAAAAAAAAAAAAAAAAAAAAAAAAAAAAAAAAAAAAAAGAGGGCAAAACTTAGATTAATAAAGAGAAGAAAACAGAGAAGCCAAAGAAGCATTCTTCCCCATTCCTATGCAATGATCAAGCTCATTATCATCTTTTGTTTTATTCAATCCATCAACCCCCATTTCGTCCATTATTATCCTCCAACAGAGTTGGCAATCTCCGATGATGAAATCGTGAATCGCGCCGTCACCGAGTTACACAGTATTGATGCTGCTACCGATTTAAATGAATGTATGACGTGTAAAACCAGATTAGAAGTAGCCAAATTTATTGCTTTAACAAGACCAGATTTAGTTCCACAAATATTCTCCACTTGGTGTATTGAATCGGGAAATGAAGAAATCCAATGTCATATGAATTATGGGTACCCCAGTGAAGACTATTGTACCATGGGAAATGATTTTACTAAAATGGTCAGTTTGATGAATCCTTCTGGATTGGATGGCGATTATTTCTGCTATTATCATGATCAAAACTGTGGAATATTACCGGAAACTCCCCTTGTTGATATGTCAAGATTGTGGCCCGCCAAACCAAAACATTATTCACCTCCAGAAGAAAGCGGTGAAACTTTCCATGTATTGCATCTTAGTGATATCAATCTACAACCGGATTATAAAATGTTTGCCGAAGCTAACTGTACTCAAAGTTTATGTTGCTCTCCTCATTGTCGGAACCTCAAGAAATCTGCTCCTAACGATGCCAAAGATGATTATTCAGGGTACTATGATAGCAGTTATAGTAAAAACCATTTTGAGAAAGGGATTTATATGGATATAACCAAAATTAAAAAACCTACCTGGAGTCCAGCCAGACAGTTTGGGGAATATACCTGTGATACACCAACTTTGTTGTTGAATAGCACGATGCAATGTATTCGAGACTTGCATCAAAACCATCTTTCATTCGAATTTGCGTTGTTTACCGGTGGTACAGTAGATCATTCTGACCGCAGTTTCATGAGTAAAGACAAGAATATTGAATCACAGGACACCAGTTATAGAATCTTGAAGCATTATTTGGATAATGTGGATGTGATTCCAACGTTCGGCACTAGGGACGTTTTTCCCATGAATCAATTGCCACAAAAAAATCTAACCGAAAATTCCAATAATTATCAATGGCAGTTTGATTTCTTGGCTGATCTTTGGCTGGAATTGGGATGGATCGATCACGATGTTTCAAAGCAAATCAGATATCAGCAATTTGGATATTCATTGATAACCAAAAGGGGATTAAAGATCATTTCCTTGAATTCGAATGTTTGGAATGTGAAAAATTTTTATTCCTTCTGGGAAGTGTTAAAAATTGACTCCTTTGGAATATGGAAGTTTTTAATTAATGAATTGGTGGATTGTGAAAGAAACCACCAACGTGCATGGATCATTGCTCATTTACCACCGAATCATCAATCATTACCATTACCCACCAAAGTTTTTGCCCAAATAATTGAAAGATTCTCTCCTAAGGTTATTGCTGCAATTTTCTTCGGACATATACAGGTCGATACATTTTTGATTCAGTATGGAAGCGGCGGGACAGATACTAGGGATTTGGAAAATGCCATTAATCATGCTCTTGTTGGACCCCTGATAAGTCCTTACCTGGGAGTTAATCCTGCGTGGAGATATTATGCCGTTGATGAGCAAAGTTTCAACGTAGTTAATTCTTTCACATATTATACCAAGCTTGAAAATACATTCCGTAATGATGGGGCAGAACCCAATTGGGAATTTGCATATTCGGCCAGGGACGTATACGATCCGGAACAAATGTGGCCAATGGAATGGAGTTTGAACACCGAGTTCTGGCATCATGTTAGTGAAAAGATCAAGACTATACCTGAATTTGATCTCTTGTATCAAAGATTAGAAACTCGATGGTTCCCCAAGGGTGCTTTGAATGATGATGGGTATTGCAAAGTTACTAGTTTTACAATGGAAGCTAAAAAGCAATGTATGATTACTCATGACCAGGATGACTATGTTGAACCTAAGCAACCAAATGATTATGTTCCATTTATTCATGTTGGAACGGAAACTGAATATATTGAAAAAGAATTAGCTTATCCAATCTCAGATGATGGATATGATTCAATGGGAAATAATTGTACTGAAAATAATGGTGATGACGATGTAATTGATGAACGGGAAAACATGACTATAGTAGAACCACCTCCACAAAAAGTTATTGGGAAATCATTAGGATTAAGAAATAGGAATCAAATTGCAATTGCTCAATTATAATGCAGTGCCCGAGTTAGTGAATATTTATGCATGTGTGAATAACGAAAACTCTAAAAAAAAAAAAGTTGCTAAATCAAAATTGAATATATGTAAATGTATGTAGATGTATGCAGTTGTTATTTCAAAATCAAGTCAAATTGTTAAAATGCAACTAAGCACTGTTTTCAAATTTTTCATTTGTAAACTGAAACAAACTGAAACAAAATAGTTAAATTAAAAAAATTCAATTTGGAAAAGGAATAGAATTGGCATTTTTTTTTTATTTGTATTTACAATTATTCTATAATTGGGAACGAACCCAAAAAAAAAACCGTTGTCACGATAATCACCAAAAAAAGAACAAGGGACAAAAGGGAAACAGAAAGGAACCAGTGAGAAAAAAAAAAGAAATTTAAATAAAAAAATTCCGCAAATGCAAGGGGTTCAAAATAAAAACAAAAAATTAGTGTTTCGGATTTCCGCCCCACTCAGTAAAAAAAATATTTTTGCTTAACTGTACATCAAATAAAGAACGTTAAGGTATGTGTATAATTTATAATATCTGTCGTTGGTATTTCCTGGGGCTTTAATTTAGTTCTCACAGATTGGAGAATGATGGTAGTTAAAGTGAATGTGGGTTTTGGCGACTACATTTCTGCGTTGAAGGGAGTATGAAGGAATATTTGTGTGAAATGATCTATGATTACGTTAAGTTGTTAGCTCTATATCGGTTGCAAAACCTGATTGAACTCTTTGAGAATATGGCAAAAGACCAAGCCAGAAAGGTGGATAAATTGGAGGTCACAGAAGGATGGAATAAAATGAATCAGCTTGCGATTCAATTTTTTGGTTGAATTTATATGAACTGGTGGAGTTCATTGTAAATAATGGTTTTGAAGTATCATTCTAAATTTCATGGTCATCATGTTATAGTGAGATCGTACATCTGCAATGCTTTCCGTACTTTTAAATAGTGGTCACGTAATGATTATTCCAACCCAATCACTTGTACAGTCCATCAACCAAAAAAGTTGCATTGTTTGTTTTACTGAAGAGTGGGAAGCTTTTCCGAAGGTTCTGGATTATCGCATAACTCAGAATTAAGTGTATTCTTGTTGTGCCTACGTTATATTTGCTCTTGGCGAAGTTCTAACATACGTCGACTGGTATGCGATTTATTGGTAGAGTATATAGTAAGGACAAATCACAACATGAAACGCATACATTATGGATAAAGTCATTCAAATAACTCCAATAAATTGACTCCATCATCCAAATGTACAAGATTAGAGGGAATAAGCTATTACATGTACTGATTGTGGATGTACGAAACCGTCCTAGGTATTTGCAACCCGTTTTGGATTTTTTGGAATACCTGATGTATAAGACAACAGAATGCCAATGAAAGCTCAAAATAAATATGACTGCTTAGTTCATTAACAGATACAGAGGTATGAACCTACAGAAAGTGTTATTATGGTAAGCAAATGTAAATAAATAACCCATGATAAATATATATTTATGAAAATTAAAAACAAAAAAAGATAGCTAAACGAATATTACTAGTCAAAAATTAGTATATAGAATAGTTCTATTAATAATTCCCCATGTGTATTGCAGGTTCTATCGCAAAAAAAGACGTCCAAGCCCTTCTGAAACATCTACCCTATCTCCAAAAGTATATCCCTTAAGGAGAAGAAAATTGGTAAAAATTTAATGATATTGAAATTTTTGTTCATTTTTATATAGTCACACAAAAAAAAAATAAAGAAAAAACTAATTGAAACCATACACGACCGCAGGTATTAAAGTATGCCTTGTGGTGAAACGTATGTGTCAGGTAGTAGTGTTATATTTGTATAGTAGAAGTTTCATCTTTTACTAGTGAAACGTTTCTCGTTTCACATCTCCGTTTTATAATCGTTTCACCTCTTTCCTCTACGCTCTATTTAAGAGCGTAAGAGTCTTATTTGAATTTGTAGTTTTTATAGTTTTATTTTAGCTAATTAACATACTTATGTATAACAGTATGGTGATATTAAGGTAAAGTAAATCAGAAGCTTGATTTTGTAGAGCCCCTCCGTCATTGGTTTGAAAGGATGTATTTTACACACGGCCAATTCCAATAATTTGCAGTATTTTATCATATATGTAAAGAATGTGAATAAAATACTAATCAGTGAGTAAATATAAAGTGAGATGGCAATTCTTTAGTAAATCCAAGTACTATAGTAAGTTAATCTCGTATATTGGTGGCACCACATTCGTCAAACTGCTGCTTACGATCATGTAATTACTACGTGACAATTTTTCACGTGTAACACTATAATTGTTTTACGTGATGAAGCATAACTAGGCAGTTCAATTGGGTGATCCCTTTACTCTTGTTCAAACGGTGGATAAATTCCTTGAAAAGTCACTTTAAATTTCATTCATTTGTGGGCGCATGGTTATGTTAGTGTGAGTTGATGTATGTCTGTATGTGTGCGTGTTTTATTACGATGTTCTTTATCATGGTTACAACAAATAAAAGTAAACTCGTAAATAACCAGATTCTTTCTTCAATATTATCTCTCGTGGGTGATAAACGTTTATCTCTAAGACAAAGGGTCTCTCACAATCGTTTCGGAACTTTCTACACATTATTATACTTTATTCTCAATTAAATTTAAATATTGTGCTTCAATTCCAATTGTTGGATTTATAATACGTAGCTATTATAGTTAGCAACAATTATAAAAGATATTATTTGATGTTATGTGTTTGTACTATTAATTCAATGGGTTTGTCCTAATTATTTTCGGCTGTTAATGACTAATTATCATATACCCAATTCAATATTATTTTATTGCCAATTTTTTTTCAATTTGTTTCATCTACTTTGTTGGGTTCTATGTAATTGAAGCAATTATCTTACGTGGTACAAACGACTTAGTACCCTTATTTATTCCCCTTAAACCCACAGTTCGTACCCCCTTGCTTTTCCCCTCAGTATTTTTTTGTTGCATTTCAATTGTCTCTTTCTAAGTGAATCTCTTCTTTTGTTTTTATTGGGTTATTGTATTGTTAGATCTGATAATTAAGTCATTAGGATGCGTTGTAATGTGGCGTTACCCAAGGGTTGAAATACGATACAAACAAATGGCAACCTTTTCGTAATGGAATGTATGGTTCATAACGATGAAATAATATTAGAACAATGGTAAATGCATGTTTATTGTCATACGAAGGATATACTTGAAAACATCAACAATTCAAATTCTAGTACAGTGGTTGAATAGTTGACGCTTTACAAAATCGAATCGATATAAAGAAAAGCAAAATAAAAAAAAATAATCATTTACAAACGTACAGTTCTCCTCCTTTTTGTTTCGTCAAATGTTATATATTATATTAAATTGTGAATAAAACAAAGTATATCGTCAAATCTGAAACAAAGAGTCCAAGAATAATATTTTATTATTCTTTTGGTCTGTCAAGCCGGATCTATAATGTATTCTAACGCCGTATTATATAAAACTCTCCTCATTCACTTCCCCTTCCTCACTACCATTAATCCATTTCCTAAGAGAAGAAATGTTATGAATTTAATCAGATCAATTCAATTCTAGTTTATTTTGATAGTCTAAGTTAATTTGTCTAATAATATATGGCCAATCTCTTTGCTTGCCCAAATTGACACAGATTGATGGGGTTTAAATGAAGGTGGGGCAGAAGAGGGGGTAAGAATCGGAGGTATCTGATTTATTTTTTATTTATTTTTGATGATATAGGGGTATTAGAAATGCACGTCAATGTATTTTGTATTTATACAGCTTTGTAGGAATATTGACGTGATAAGGAAAAGCCTCATTAAATAAAAATATTAATCAACAATACCGCTAATGACGAAGGATGCAGTTATAATTATTTATTTTTTCTGTTTTGCATCAAAGAAAAAGTTCTTTATTTTTATTTTTTGCAATCATTTGGTCTACATGTATGAAAAGTGACGCGCAATTTTGCGACTTCTTTGCATCCTCATTTTCATATTTGGCAATTCCATTTTGTGATGATACATACGTTCAGTCTTGCTTTTTTTTTGAGTTGATGTTCTTCTAGTTAATGTCTTCGTCTTTCACCCATCGCATGTTCCCAAGAAAAGAGACGATTTAACACTTTGTGCATCAGCCCGCACATTCACACACACACAAAAGAAAAATATACCCATCGCTACCACTTGTAACATAATTGAATGTTTTCAAATTGGTTATCATCGAACACATACAAATTAGACTAAACTAAACATAGGGGGATTTTCAATATTCGTAATTAACAATAAATCAATGATTTCCATAAAAGGTCAACACAGCAAAGCTCAGGTACTCATAAACAGCCAGGATCGACAGGTTTTATTACGGAATCGAAAGATCCTGTTCTACAATAGTAGTAAAATCATAAATAAAAAGTAGGCAACGTGTAATTAGAATTGTAGTGAATATACTAGTGTAATCTAATAAACAATAACTAGAATCTAAAAGGAAAAATCTATATATTTATTAGCAGACATTGAAATTGAAGAACCAATAGAATGGCCAATTCCCGAACCAGGGGAAGGAATTGTCGTTATTTGTTGTAATTGTTGTTGCAATTGTTGGATTTGTTCTTGTTGTTGTTGGACAATCAGTACTATATCCATGAATTCTTGAAATGATTGTGATTGTTGTGGTTGTGGTTGTAGTTGTTGTTGTGGCAAGTGTTGTGGAATTGATTGTGGTTGTGGAATTTGTTGATGATGTTCAGGTATTATTGATTCCCAATTGTTATCCCACAAGTCAAACTCACTGATCAAGAAATCATCCAATGACTCAACAGGAGATGGCAAACCAAATCCTTCACCGTTCATATTGTTAATGATTGGAACTGCAGGTGCAAGAACATTGTTATTTGGTAATGGCAAGTCGTTGATACTGTTGACTGATGTATTGGCAGTCATTGGAGTAGCTGGAGGTTCACTGGAAACAGATAAATTGCTGCTAATAGAACTGGATCTTCTACTACTTGCAGGAGTAGCAGGTTTAGATGATGATTTCTTTTCAGCACCAACAACAGCATCTTCATTGGTAGAATCTTCAGATTGAACAGGGGATAAATCAACAAAAACAAAATCCTTTGGTTTGCCTGGTCTGTTTTTTGGTCTTCTCAAAGGTGGTCTCTTGATGGTGAATTTAGAAGCAGCAGCAGCAATCTTTAACGAATTGTTCAAGCATTCCATTGAAGTTTGGATGGAATTTAGGGATGCATTGGATGTGGAGTTTGATGATATGCTATTGTGACGGGATGGTTGGATTTTTTTAACTCTCCATAATTTTTTGCCATTGGCTGGTGGTAATACTTTGGAACTCATCGTTGGTTTATAATGTGGTATATGTTAGGTATATGTGGGATGGGAAGTCGTAAAGGGTATATATAATAAAAAGGTATATTTAAATAAAGGGTATCAAAAGGGGAAGGGTTGCTTGTGTGTGGAGGGGGTATAATAAGTAATAGTTGATATTGAATGGATAATATAAAAAGAATAAAAAAAATTCAAATTGAAAAATGAAAAAAATTGGGAGAATTCAATTGATTTATATATTTGTTTGAATCAAGCGAAGAGGAAGGTTTTATGTGGAATGAAGGAGATTTGGTGAAAATTGGTTTATTATTCTCTTCTTCCATATTGGAGATTTAGAGAGATATGTTCGATTTCATAAAAATAATAAAAGGAGCTAAAAAGGATATATGTATTATAAGTGGGGCATTATGGAAAAATTACCACAAAAAGGTATATCACATATAATACTAAAATAATATACATTTAGACTAATTATACTAATTAGGAAATATTTCACAAAACGGAATATATTCCAAAAAAATAATGCAAATCAGAATTCCCGACCCATCATTCCGCTTTGCACTCGTTTTCTACTTTAAAACTTCTAACTCTCTGGGTTTGTTAAAGAGAATTGCGAAAAATTATCTTCCATTCTCCCCTTGAATTTACTTCAATGGTTTCGTCACAAAATAATCCGCAAGCGTCAGGAGACTTCTCTTTCGCTTTCATTAACTCGTCTAATGTATTTAACATACCATTCTAACAGTTGCTCCATATTCCAACCACAAGTATTTTCTTGAGCTATAGAAATACTTGAAATTTTTCGTAAAAATTAGTATAACCTACGACTACAAATCGCACTGACTACTAGTATACGGAGTGGCTATATTATTTTGTGCCAAATGATGACTTATGTCTGTGCAGTAGTAAGTCCCACTTTACATTTTGGTAATATTAATAAACAATAAAAATAATGTCATTACTTTTTTTTATTTTTGGTAGTCGATTGTGTTCGTGCGTGAGTGTGTGTGTCTGAGAGCCTTCGTTGATTGGGATGGGCTCAAACCTATCAGCAAAAGACAATTAAACCCATAGGTGTAAATGCTTAAAATCTAAAATGATAGAAGATGGGGTAATTTACCAATTAGGTCAAAGTGGAGTAATTTGAATTCGGAGAATTATTTCAGTCAGAATGGTGTAGTATTTCCATTTTCCTATTGTTAATCCCTTCATTGTTCATTTTTGTTGATTATTGGTAGTCGGTAACTTATTGTTCGGTTTTAACCCTCGATGCTTATACACACCCATTCCACATTTACTCTGACTACTGAGCATGTATCTAAGAATTTTGAAAACTATAATAAATGCCTATTTGTGCGTTTTGTGTATTTTGTGCTGTATACGTGCATACATGAACTTACACATACTCACAGAAAAAGCGCTCATAATCCATTATATGCATCAGGAGGATACAAGACAAGACAAGAAAATAACAAGAGAAAGAAGTGCAGGGATTGTCGAACAAAAAAATTCCGTACCCTTCAATTCCCTTTCATTCTGTGGTTCTTTGTTTTGTATCACCGTTTAAAAATCTTTGTGTTAGGATGATGTTACAGTATTATATTAAGGAAAATCTAAAATTATCCTCATTGCCCCTCAGCTCCCCCAAATGAGTCCCACTATTTATTTTACTCCACTTTATCCAAACTGTAACCGGAACGAATGATCCCTCTATGGGATTTATTTCTACCTCTTCTCTTAGATATGCCACTTGCCAACATCATCGCTATTGCCATATCAACCGCGGGAAAATAATCCACATCAAGTAAATAATACGGACATGGAAAAGAAAAAAAAGCAGAGGATGTGGTAATTGACCACAACTAGTTTCTCCTGTTGTTCCTCCACTTTCTCTTGCTCCTCCTGTTGCTCGATTTGACAGTTGCTCAATCTTGAAATAGAATGCGGCACATAAACCATAGCAATTGTACATATATCAAATACAAGTATACAACCGAACTTTTTACTACTCCTCTTTCCTACTCTAAGTATTCTTTCGAGATTTCATTTGTTTTCCTTTTTCTTTTTAACTTTCGTTTCGTTTGCTCTGGTATTAGTTCGTAAGGTTTTTTGGGTTTTTGGTGCAAACAATAAGTAATGCCAACAAAAAAAGAAGGCACCCGTATCTTACACTACATTCCTTGATCCTTAATCCTTAATCCTTAATTCTTTAACACTGAGGTTGCAGTTATCATTTATGCAATTTGCTTAGTCTGTTTTAAAAATAGAAGATTGAGATATTATTTTTTTTATTATTTTCCTACTCGTCTCTGCTATCAATTCTACGCCGTATGTTTGAAACTCCTCTTTGTGTGTGTTCGCAATTAAGAATTATTATTATGTTTGATAATGGTGTATTCTGCCACTAATTGATGTTGTCGTGCCACTTAGTGCGCCTGGTGGTGATGTTTCAAAACGCAATGTGTTAATCTAGATGAACTAATTACACTATGAAAAGAGACGAAGAATGTAACAATGACACGCCTACATACCAAGATACTTAGATATAATCACTTGCCTAATTAGGCATGTTTTTCTTTCCCAAACATACTTTATGCTTTTGCTTTTGGCTTTATAGTGTACAGTATTTTAGACTAGACGGAAAGATTAAAAAATAAAAGAATGAAAAGATAGGTATTTCAGGGAGGGAGGGGGGAAAGGTTAAATGAGGGATATGGGAACTGATCTGGTTAACCTTAGCTATAGAAGTTATGGGATACACACACAAACACACACACACCCATAACTAACTCATATTAAGCATTCAGATAAATGTATGAAACGACGCACTTCAGAAATAGACGTAATATAATATGTAATATGCAACAGAGGCTAATTGCACATGCAGAACAACTAATACGGTAACAAAACCGCCTGACATTCTTTTTGTTACACTAAAGATTTCCTTTGCATTGTTGTTGACGATCAATAAAGAACTTAACCATGAATAAGGCTATTACTGTGACGAGAACAAGGGAGAATAGGGGGCACTAAAAAGGCAAATGAGAGCAACAAAATATTGCCGATCCTTCTTTCTTTGTTTCCTTCTTCGCTAAATTGTATATATGTATATATTTCTGTTCACAGATGATTCATAAACAAGAGAATGCTTATCAATGAATAGGTAATGTATTGGTTATGTTATTACTTTGCCTAATTAGTCAAGGTAATTGGACAAATTAATTAAATTGCAAACGTTTTTTTTTTTATCTCTGCTTTTATTGTGAATTAATCTCTGTAAGTTAAGATACGTTAATTGTCTGTTCTGTATCAAATCAAAGGAACAAACACAGTGCCACATGGAATGAAATGGACTGCTTTCTTTCTCTTTGTGTTTCAGTTGGTTAGGAAGAAAAATGGATTACGGTGTGTGTGTGTGTGTGTGAATAGGTGGTTATGTTATCTAAAGTTAGATTTTTAACTGACGGAGTTTTACCCCACATTTCAAAAATACATGAAAATTCAACAAAGAAAGAAAGAAAGAAGAAACCAATGAGTGAAATTTCTCCAAATTTACCCCCCATTATAATTAGAGGGCCAAGTAGAAGCGCAAGGGCAAAATATCCATATTGTGGCATACACAAATAGACAATACAAAATACTCTCGCCCGAATGTCCCCAGGGCTAAAACCTAAATCGAACTACTCCCAGAGTGACTACTACAATGACTAGCAACTATCATCATCATCCGTCGCCTTGAAATTTTTACTCCACTTCGTTGCCTTTCATTTTTGTTGTTTTTTTTTGTTCATTGAATTCTCCGCTATCTTCTCCTCCCCCTCACTTAGCTTTGTCTTTTTGGTACAAAAAAACGGTTCATGTGTTATAGTAAAGGTAGGACAAAGAATCGTGAGGGAAAGGGATGAGCCGGTCATGAGAGAGATAGAGACAGAGACAGAGCGCGGGAAAAAGTGAGGGGCAAATGGCTGTTCTGTAGACACAATGTTTATTTGGGGGCGCTTGTGATGTATTTTTTTACGTCGCTCGAGTCTTTTTCCCGAGGTATATGTACGCTGTTTATCAACGGTTTTCTTGAATTTATCCTGGTATCAAATTACAACTACGTAAAGTAGGTTTTAATTAAAATATGAAAAACTTTTGATTTTATCTTCAAATTAAACTCCTCCCAATTTTTTTATTCTTTAAGGGATTAGAAAGCAAAGGTTAGAAAAAATTGATGAGACGAATACATACATGCACAATTCCAAATCCATTTACCCAAAAAAAGAAAAATACCTTGGACGAAGGGGAGTTTTAACAATAAGACCTAAGAATAGAATTAAAGCAACATTAAGAACGAAGGTTATGAAGCTTTAAAAAAAGTGTAAGTGTAAGTGTAAGTATAAGTGTAAACTCTAAAATTGAAATTATACTTGTCACATGGGTTATGAATTATTGCATTTATTGTACATGAATTAACTTAGCCAATGAAAGTACCCACATATTAAACACTTACATGATCAAATTTATAGTAGTGGGTAGAGTTAGTTATTTGTGCTACGGCTTAGTATTTTACTTTTTAGCTAATAGAATGCATTCGAATAATATGGTACAATATGGATGTAATATAATATTTTATAATATAATTCTTTATAATCTAGTTTACCACGATAGAGAAGAATATTGATAATTCCCATATTGACATTGATAGAAGCAAAGTCGGTAATGATAAGATAACTTTGTGTGTGTCCTCTGTATGTATGTGTCTCTGTGTGGGTATACACTTCTTCCCACGGCATCAATAAAAGTTTATTACCCCACATTATTTCATTTTTCCATCTACTCATCCCTTTTTTTTGGCTATCGCTAATCCTAAGTCATTCTTTTTTTTTTCATTTTATGAAATGGAATTAATGGGAATAATGGGAATGACGAAGTTATTAACGAATGTATTGTTTTAGCTGTTTCAGTTGTCTCCTTAATTTGCTCTGTGCTCACTGTGCTCTTGTGGTTATTTTTGTTGCGTCACTCACCGTTGAACCTTTTCATTTGATTTCATGAATAATTTTTAATCAATTTGACAGGAAACAATGAACAGCCTAATTAGGAAAGTGGGAATTTTTCTATTTACTTATTTATAATGCTTCAATCATTAAAAATTCTATATTTTACGATGGACTCTTTATTCATTCTTTAATTCTCGACACATTATACGTTTTGCAGTTTATTGCGTTTGCACATTTTCTTTATTTAAATAAGCCCTGTTGCATTGTAAATCCATTTTTTTAAAAAATTTGCCCCTCCCTTCTTTTACCCCTCTTCGATTTCCAAATTTTCAATTATCCCCGATTAGTATTATTGATGTAGTCAACTTTATTTTTCTTTACCTGCCTAATTAGGAAGGTGTTTCAAAATCTATATGATTTCCTAATTAGGAATATACATCAAAATAAAATATAGGCACCAACAATAAGGAGAAAAAGAAGGGGGTATTGGTATTGGGCGGTTGGATAGATGGGAATAAGTCCGCTGCTCCTTTTTTTCCTTATTATTTTATTTCTAGAACGATGATCTACTCATTTACCCAGGATTTCCACCTTAATTCTAGAACAAAAATGAAATAAAATAAAGAGGATTACATTGTTGGTATTTACCAATTGACATTCCTTAAACATTCTCTAATTTTCTGTCCTTCCCCCTATCCTTCTAGTGAAGTATAGTTTGATTTAGTCTCCACTGTTTCGTTATGAGCTAGAAGTAAAGAGTAAGGGAGAGAGGGTGGGTTAGTTATGATAAGTAGTAGTTATGAGTCTGTATCTCCGTAAAAAAAACATATCCCCGATAAAATATTTTGCATCTTAATTTAGAGAATTGGATATTGTGGCTAATTGATTCAAGAATGCAATTTTTTTTATGGGTGTCTTATCAACCTCTACTATTCCTTGGCTCTTGTCTACACTCCTTGTTTGCTCCTCCTGCTCCTACTTCTGTTCCTCCTGTTGCTCCACCTGTTCCGACCCCCCTTGTTCCCTACATTAATTGTTGCCTTCTTCTTCTTCTTCTTCCTCTTGTCGGCTCTGTTGTAGGTGTAATTTTAGATTTGGGATTATTTTATCTCCATTCGTTAGCCTCCATGAAGTGGAGTAATAATACCATTTGATGTATTTGATATTGTTTCCCCTCTTCGATATTGACCGTTATTCAGTTCATATAAACCGCGGTTTTAATCCATGTTACCATTATCATTTGATTTTTTTTATTTTTATCCATCCATATACATCAAGCGAACAGTATTGTTCCATTGTGTACTTGGGTGGGATTCACTTCTTTTGTTGCCATTTCAAAAAATTGGTGGAGAGCTCAAAAATATTTAATTTTTAATAATGGCACTACTAAATTGGATCTCCTCATAGGAACACTAACTATTCAAATCGAGTCAAATCATATTGGGAATATGCTTTGCTTTGTATAGAAAGGACTATCCATTATTGAACCAATTGTAAATTTTTCCAAGAAATCTTTCCAAGATCAATGAATAGCACGAGATACACTTTTTCAAAAATTAACTCCATCAACATCAAAAGGCATAAGGCGGAATTGACAAATACGTATGCGTAAAAATGTGTTTGTGGATATAGATATCCACATATTGTACATACAACAATATGGCAAGAAAGAAGACTATTTCTATCTCTTCTAGTACCTCGGAATAATCTTTATCAAATAAAAGGACTACTTAAGTCAACGGATATATTATATTATCCGCACGCACCTCTAAGAAACATTGTGCTACAAAAGATACCACACGGCTCCACTACCACCACCTAGCTACGCAGTTGTCTTTGCTATGTGGGTTCAACATAATATTTTCTCATTCTTATTCTGCAAAATCTAAACTAAGTAAAAAGAAAAAGAAGAACTAAATAATAATACATATATAATATTGCTATATGTTTGTGTCTAATGTCAAGTACATTGTCGGTATTGTATGCGGTCTATCGGTCAAGGCCGTCTTTCTGTGTGTCTATATGTGTGCGTCTGAGTTTGTGTGAGGTGGTGGGGTCATTGGTGATGGTCGAGAGTTTTGTAGTACAAATGGAACAGAACGCAATAGTGAGCATTTGTACGTACATTTACTAAAAGGTTATGAACAATGTCCAATTTTATTTAGGTTGATTCAATTTAGCTAAATAGGCATTAAAACTGAAATTTCAGATTTCAATTTAAAATTAAAATTAAATTTCTATTTCCATTTCAGTTTAATTGATTTTTCAAGTTGACTAAAAGTGGAGAATATGTATCATATAGTGTTTTTTTTTAAAAAAAAAAAATTGCAAGGCGGGACCAGAGAGTGGGATCACTAGTAACAAAAGCTAGTAGTGCATAGTGGTTATATCAGATACTAGAAATTTACTCCACATAACTTTAAATCGTCAAAAGTAAATTACAAGAATAGATCCGAAACGAAAAGAAGGGATTAAGGTAGCAAGGGTTAAAGAGAGGAAGAATGAAAAAGACAAAACGGAACAATAACCTGGGGTAAGCGAGTCAACAAAAGGATCTTAATATCATATGAATGAATAAGTGTTGATTGTATTATCACGATTGCAATTCCCACCAATTATCAAAAAATCAAAATGGGTGCAATAATAGAAGATGCGGAAATTCAGATATTTATCCATGATATCTCTATTGTTCCCCTTTGTTGTGATAAGGGGTTGGTTGTAATGATCTCTTTTAGATAGAAAAGAGTAGCAAAAATGAGATCTATTAGGCTATGCTGCACAATAGGAATGATTGTTGGTGTATCGTGGGAATGCACATTTACGTTACAAGATACATTTGCCTTGAACGTACGTTCAACCTATTTTTGGCTCAAGTGTCAGATCAGTTAAAAAATTCAGGAATAACGTATCCCAGATACTCAGATTCCCACTATCTCGTAACGTTTCGTTTCGTGTGTATGTCAGCATCATTATCATTTGTTTAAAAAAAAATTCCTTTATTGATTCAAATTTCCAATTATGTACAAACCAATACAGATGTGAATCACTCGGAATTGGCAAAACAACGATCGATCGATCGATCAATCCTTCTAGTTATCTAGTCATCTCAGCGAGATGCATGTCCGCTGAAAATTATTATTCCTCTTTGTCAGCTTCTTGAATATTTGCTGCTTGTTGTTTTTGTTGTTCTTGTTGTTGTAGCTCTTTAATTTTCTCTTCTCTCATTTTTTGATATTTTAGTTTTGCTTCAGGAGTCAAATCCAAAGTCATCTCGTCGGCAAACCTCATTGACCAACCAATATTTTCCCGTTTTCTTCGTTCAATTTCTTCTGGAGAATGAGGAGTATATTTCACAAATTGAAAATCACTTCCTGTTTTGTACGTTACATAACACCCTAACATGACGGCTATAGTACATACTACTACCCTTTGTCCCATTGGTACTTCCCTCATTATGAATATTTATTGTGCGATGTGGGGTGATGTTGATACGATAGTATAAATGTTTATACGGAGGTGTAGCAATATTAGAAGAAATTTTTTTTCAGAGTGTGTGCGAGTTGTAAATTTGTTCTTTCTGTTTCCATCACACTACCACTACTGACAGATAAAAAAAAGGAGAACAGAAGAAAAATCAACCAACCAACCAACCAACAACCACAATCAACCACAATCAACCAAGCTGTTGATCTATCTCTCTATATATCATTAGTACAACATCGCTTATACCCATACCTACCATACACCTTATTTGACAACCAGTTTACCTTCACCATGGCAGCACTTCCAAAGAGAATAATCAAAGAAACTGAACGATTGGTCAGTGATCCAGTTCCAGGTATAACTGCAATTCCATCCGAAGAAAATCTTCGATACTTTGAAGTCACAATGATTGGACCAACCTCATCTCCTTATGCTAATGGATTATTTAAATTAGAATTATATTTACCGGATGACTATCCTATGTGTGCCCCGAAAGTTCGATTTTTAACTAAAATTTATCACCCAAATATCGACAAATTAGGTAGAATATGTTTAGATGTCTTAAAGGATAACTGGAGTCCTGCGTTACAGATCAGAACTATATTGTTAAGTATTCAAGCATTATTAGGCGCTCCAAACCCTGATGATCCTTTGGCTAATGATGTCGCTGATGATTGGAAGAATGATGAGAAAAAGGCTATTGCCATGGCCCAGGAATGGACTAAACTTTATGCCATCGAAGGGTAATACCATTAGAAATAGTTTAAGAAATAAGAAGAATAAATAAATGTACACAGTATATAATCTATAAAATCCCTATATATATTGCGTCACGTGATAACGTATCAGCTGACAATTCTTGGATATGACTAGCTCTCCCCGGATATATAGCGAGAAAAAAAAACGCAACATAACCCGTTTTGTGGTACAAGATGCAACAGTAATTGTATTAGTAATTCTGGAGAGTAAATTTCTTTTATGCGCTATCGGAATAACCATTCAATATATCACTAAGATCAAAAAAAAAGTTAGATTACAACCATTAGTAACAATATTACTAACACTATTACTGTTACTAACGTTACTGCTCTCACACTTACTCTTACTTTTGTAGTGCAACAATTGGAACAAAAAGCCATGCAAAATCGTCAAAAACAAGCACACGCGATGGTAACTACGTCATATTTATAGACTTACGTGGCTACCGCGAAACATACGAAACTCGGTCGTTTTATCTTTTGTGAATTGCGTATTGTCTATTGTATATTGTGTATTGTATATTCTGGCGTTTTTGTTTCCTTCATCTTTAGTTATTCGACTACTGAGTTTGTCAATTAACTTTTTGGTATATCAGGTGAGGTGAGCCAATCATTAACAATCGTGTTGTGAAAGAAAGGGAAAATAAAAAAAAAAAACGGAGAAATTGGAGCTCCGAAAAAAGGCTATGTGTTGCACTTAGAGAAAGAGGAGATGTTATGCTTATGGTTACAGTTATGTTTCAAGAAAGTGGCGGTGGAATTACAAATAGAATTATTCGTGGAGATATTTTTCTTGTTCTTGTTGTTTCTCCAACGGGTGGTATTATTCTGGTATTGTTCTGACATTGCTCCGGACGAAAAAAAAAAAGAAAAAGCGCTTGTCCGACTCCCGGTGTTAAAAATTGTGCCGAACCACCTATCCGTTGTATCCATGCGCTGCACTAACCTATTTCATTTTTTTTTGTGTGATGTAACGGAGACACACAGAACGAAGTGGATCTTTGAGATGAATGAATGATCCCTGTTTAATTCTTCTGGCCATCTTGATCTTTTCTTTTCGTAGATTTGGAATCTCATCTGCTTCTTTCTTCAGCATATTCCAAAACACATAGGCTTTACAGCATACTAGCATCTGCATTAGAGAAAGTGTTTTAAGGGCATTTTGCAATTTGGATTACCACGCACTACCAGCTCACTCGCCCATAGGAAAACTTTTTTTTTTTTAAGTTTCTACGTTTCTTAAGTTCTGAACAAATCGCCAAATTTTTTATTTTTTATTTTTTGGCAAACCTCCCTTTCCCATCCGTGTCACCCTTTCCTTCTATTATATTAAACTACACAACCTTTTACTCATACTCGTCCTACAATTGGTCCTCATCCTTGGGAAAATAAAAACAAATCAAACGAACAATAGAGCAGGAGAAGAATACAAAAGAATAGCACTAGAAGAAAAGGAACAACAGATCTCAGATTCACACTGTTACTATTACTGTTGCTACATTATTACCAATCACCACCTATTAAGGAACATTTATAGACCTACTTGCTAACAGACAAACTACCACAACAACCACAACTCGCACTCATCCTACCCCATCTATCATGTCACTGGATTCAGATGATTTGTCGATACCTCCTACCCCCAAAATTAAATCGAAAAGATTCCCTTCTATAAGATTCAAAGTAAGAAATGAACACGATTCCCATGACGACGCTGATGGTGATACTCCACCTTCAAGCTCATCGAATCATAACACCTTTCAACCACCCAATTCCCCATTTGCAGATCAAAATCTGAAAAAAGGATCAGACAGAGAATTGACGTTTGAAAGTGATGATTCGATAGATCAATTACCAGGTCTACCAAGTCATGATAATAACAACAAGAGTCATAGTCACAACCATAAGGAAACTAAAAGAGCCAGGTGGGCCACTATTAAGAAAAAGAACCATAACAACCACAACCATAATGTACTAAGAGCCGGTACTATTAGAAAGATTTTCCATCACAAACCAAAAACCCATGATCTTGGATTCAGTGATCACCATCCTCCCCAATTGGAACCAGATCAAGTACCTTCCACTGTACCTAGAACAATTGTATTCAATGGACCTGTGGTGGAACCTGTTGACTATTGTAGAAATAAAATCAGAACCACAAAGTATAGTCCGCTTTCATTTTTACCCAAAAATATTTTTAATCAATTTCGTCATAATATTGCCAACGTTTATTTCTTAATCTTAATTATTTTAGGAGCATTTGAAATCTTTGGTGTCCCAAGTCCGGTATTAGCGGCAGTTCCATTAATTGTTATTGTCATCATAACGGCAATTAAAGACGGTATAGAGGATTCAAGGCGTACGGTTACAGATATGGAAGTTAATAATCAATATACTCATATTCTAGAACAAGTTGGATTTGACACTGATTATGTATATCATAACAACAATGTCGATGAAGAAGAAATATCTATGTGGAGAAAATTCAAAAAGGCAAATACTCGATTAATGGTTACATTTTGGGGTGCTTCCAAGAGAAATTTAACGAAAGAAGGAAGAGCTAATAAAGCAAGACAAAAGGCCATGGGCGGAAATGGAAGAGATGAAGTTGATGGTGGAGATAATCCCAGACGATCATTTGATAGTGAAATTGGATCCCCGAGAAATTCCCTCGATAGTGCGAGATCAATGTCAAATAGACCATCGATGGAAAATCCTTTCCATGCTGCAGGTGTTGGTGGTGGTCGCCATCATCATGCTAAGACCTTGAAATTTTCCAGAAATTATTGGAAAAATGTTAAAGTTGGTGATGTTTTGAGAATTTACAACAATGAAGAAATCCCTGCTGATCTTGTATTATTGGCTACTAGTGATCCAGATAATTCGTGTTACATTGAGACCAAAAACTTGGATGGTGAAACTAATTTGAAAGTTAAAACCTCGCTCAAAGTAACTGGTGATATTTCCAGAGCTGACGATTTAATTCCTTGGAAATTTGAAATTGATTCTGAAGGTCCCCATGCGAACTTGTATTCTTATCAAGGTAATTTCAAATATCAAGACAATCTTCAAGAACCGATCAACATTAATAACCTATTATTGAGAGGTTGTACTTTGCGTAATACAAAGTGGGTCATTGGTATTGTAGCCTACACTGGTGATGATACTAAAATCATGTTAAATGCAGGGGCCACTCCAACCAAACAATCCAGATTGTCAAGAGAGTTGAATTATTATGTTTTATTGAATTTCATCTTTTTGTTCGTCATTTGTTTCATATCTGGTTTAGTCAATGGGTTATACTATAGAAAAAATGAAACCAGTCGAGATTACTTTGAATTTGGAACTATTGCTGGCTCTCCAGCTACCAATGGTTTTGTGGGGTTCTTTGTGTCCTTGATTTTATATCAATCATTGGTTCCAATTTCATTGTATATTACCATTGAAATTATCAAAACTGCGCAAGCCTATTTTATTTATTCCGATGTGGGGATGTACTATGCCAAATTGGATTTTCCTTGTACACCAAAAACATGGTCAATTTCTGATGATTTAGGACAAATTGAATATATTTTCAGTGATAAAACTGGAACATTGACCCAAAATTTGATGGAATTCAAAAAATGTACCATTAATGGGGTTTCTTATGGTCGTGCTTACACTGAAGCATTAGCTGGTTTACGTAAACGTTTAGGAATTGATGTTGAAACTGAGGCCGCTCAAGAACGTGAATTGATTAGAAAGGATCAAATTAATATGATTGAAAAATTGCACACCATAAGCAAAAACAAAACTTATGATGATGAGATTACGTTTATAAGTTCTGAATTTGTTGATGATTTGATTCAACAAGGCCCACAACTGGAAGCTAACCATCATTTCATGTTAGCTTTGGCATTGTGTCATACGGTTATGACAGAACAAGATCCTAAATCTCCAAATAAAATATTGTTAAAGGCACAATCTCCAGATGAAGCAGCGTTGGTGGGTACTGCTCGTTCATTGGGATTTAATTTTAAAGGTTCTACCAAAAGGGGTTTGCTTGTTGATATTCAAGGTACCACCAAAGAATATCAAGTTTTAAACACTTTGGAATTTAATTCGACAAGAAAAAGAATGAGTTCTATTATTAAGATTCCTGGTAAAACTCCCCAAGATGAACCAAAAGCATTACTTATTTGTAAAGGGGCTGATTCTATCATTTATGATCGATTGTCCAATACGAACAACGATCCAGCCATGTTGGAAAGCACTAGTAAACATTTGGAAGAATATGCCACCGAAGGGTTGCGTACCTTGTGTATTGCGGAACGTGAATTATCGTGGTCCGAGTATACCGAATGGAATAAGCGTCATCAAGAAGCTGCTTCCTCATTGGATGATAGAGATGCCAAAATGGAAGTTGTCGCTGATTATATCGAGCGTGAATTAACATTATTGGGAGGCACTGCCATTGAAGATAGATTGCAAGATGGTGTTCCTGATGCCATTCAGTTATTAGCAGAAGCTGGTATTAAGTTATGGGTCTTAACTGGGGATAAAGTCGAAACGGCAATTAATATTGGTTTTTCATGTAATTTATTGGGTAATGACATGAAGCTATTGGTAATCAAAACTAATTATAATGAGGATGATGAAGAAACCTTAGGTGGGTTACAATTTGGTCATAACACAAGTGAGCCAGAAATTATTGATACCGTGATTTCCCATTACTTGAGGGTCAACTTTGATATGGAAGGTTCATTTGAAGAAAAAGAAGCTGCTGTTGGCGATCATTCCCCACCCGATGAAAGATTCGGTGTGGTTATTGATGGTGATGCATTGAAATTGGCCCTCGCAAACAATGAAACCAAACGGAAATTCTTGTTGCTTTGTAAGAAATGTCGTGCGGTATTGTGTTGTCGTGTTTCTCCAGCGCAAAAGGCTGCCGTGGTTAAATTGGTCAAGGAAACTTTGAATGTTATGACTTTAGCCATTGGTGATGGTTCCAACGATGTGGCCATGATTCAAGCTGCTGATGTTGGAGTCGGTATTGCTGGGGAAGAAGGTAGACAAGCTGTTATGTCTTCCGATTATGCTATTGGACAATTTAGATATTTGGCAAAATTATTACTTACTCATGGTAGATGGTCATATAAAAGATTCAGTGAAATGATTCCAAGTTTCTTTTATAAGAATATCATTTTCAATATCGCCTTATTTTGGTATGGGATTTATTGTGATTTTGACGGAACTTATTTGTTTGAATTCACTTATTTGATGTTTTATAATTTAGCATTTACTTCGTTGCCGGTTATCTTTTTGGGTATATTTGATCAAGATGTTGATGCTAAAGTTTCATTATTGGTGCCACAAATTTATCGTAGTGGTATTTCAAGAACAGAAATGAGTGATGCGAAATTCTATTGGTATTGTCTTGATGGGATTTACCAATCAGCAATTTCGTTTTTCTTCCCATATTTATTGTACATGATCTCCTACCCGAACGAGAATGGTAAACCGGTTGATCATAGATTTTGGATGGGGGTGTTGGTTACATGCATTGCCTGTATTTCATGTAATTGTTACATTTTGTTTCATCAATACCGTTGGGATTGGTTAAGTTCATTAATTGTGGCAATATCGATCTTGATTATTTTCATTTGGACCGGTTTGTGGACAATCAATTATCAATCCAGTGGAGAATTTTATAAAGCCGCACCAGAAATATTTGGTATGACATCATTTTGGGCATGTATGTTTGTGGGGATCTTGTGTTGTTTGATTCCGCGATTCTTTTATGATTTTGTTACCAGAATGTTCTGGCCTAAAGATATTGATATTATTAGAGAATGTGTTGCTAGAGGGGATTTTGCAGCTTATCCTCCGGACTATGATCCAACCGATCCTAATCGTCCCAAGATTTCCACATATTCAAGTCAAGCATTACAAAGAATGAGTATGAACAGTCCAAGAATTCCTCAACTGCCAATCAATTCTCCGAAACAGAAACAATCACCATTTGCTGATAACTATTATGATAATGGTACGGAAGAAGGGGACAATACACCACCATCATTTGATTATGACAGAGCAGCAATATTTGATACTGTGCATCAAAATGACAGTGGTCATTATCCGCAACCCCCCACCCCACCACCCGGTATTGCATTTAGTCCAATTCGAAAAAGAAAGAACTTCATCCTGGGAATGTTTAGAAGTAGTAGTGATGGAACAGCAACACCACCAGGAGAAGGAAGAGGAGGATTCCGCATTAGTAATAATGGATCAAATCAAAGTGTGTTAACTGAAGAAATCCAATTGGAAGATTTTGATCAAAAAAAGAAAAGGGTTTCTGAGATCAGTAACGAAAGTCAAAAAAAGAGAATTTCTTCAATGTATTAGTAGTAGTATTAAAATATTATAAATCTTTGTATATATGTATATGTGCATTATGATTTTATCATATTATCGTTTCATAAATTTATAAATATATAAAATAAATAAATTATTTGAAGTTTCCTTACTATTTATTGCCGAGATCTATAAACGAAGATTGCGATATTTCACTCACGCATGGCATTAATCCGATCGGAATAAAAAGAAAATGGAAATGCAACACGTCTCACAGTAAAAAAAAAAAAAAAAAAAGAAATAAATATATGTACAGATTGGTAGTTACACGACCCTACAGTGACACGTTAGGAGGTGATATTAACAAGCCAGTAGAACGACACAAGAGATGAAAGTAATTAGATAACTCGGTTGACGACTTCCGGCACATGAAAAGAAAAAGGAGAACAAGAAAAGAAATTAATTATTTAGTGATACTACCTCAAGAATATAACGAGATCCATACCAAAGTTTCTGGGTAAGGCAAAAGAAAGATAATAATAAAGAAAGAATTAGTGACTGGTTTATGATTCTTGAAACAGCAAGATAAGCAGAAACTATTCTCTATGAGGGCAGACGATACGAAAATTACTAAAGACGATAAATAATATGCAAATGCAAGATGTAGAAGCAATTGTCATGACGCGTTTTTCGATGCATTTGATCACTAGCAATAATATACTCGCACCAAAGAGATAGAAATTGCAAGCAACCAGGCAGGCAGAGACAAAGATAAAGTAGGTGAGTGTGTAGGTTTGAGTGTATGAGAAAAAGAAACGGAATGAAATGATGTGGTAGAAAGTAACACCAATATCTGTTCCGGAGTTTTGCGATGTGTGGTAGAAGAAGAAAAAAATCCCACATTTCTGTTGATGGTAATAACAGTTACAGTGGTGTGTGTAGTTTTTAGGTACCTAATATTTACCCTGAGTACAAAATCACGCTAGATGGATAAGTAAAAGGGCAATTCGGTTGTGCGATGACTACCTATATTGTGGTCGGTTATTGTGATTGCGAAAAGTTTTTTCAAACATTGGCCTATAATATTCAACCAATTTCTTTTTTTTTTGCGGGTCTTGTGCTCTTATTATTCTTCTTCGTGTACGATATGCGTCTGACAAAAAATAAATAGACCAGGTGGTGATAGGTAGCGGGTAGGTCGGTGGTGGATGTGGGAGAATATACCCCTGGAAATCTAAAAAGTTCTGTAGAAGTTCGTGCCATGGGACGTGGCAATGGTGATAGTAAATCAACAATTGTTCAAATCATCTCATCTCAACACATCTCATCTCATCCCTTGAAGTTGTTTCTCGCCAAAGGCAGTAGTAACGGAGGAATAAGAATAAAAATGAAAAAGTGGAGATAGAAATAAAGTAGAGGTTCCTAAGTATTATTATATTAATTTATTTTCGTATGGAGTTTAACCCCAATAAACCTAATACTTACACAAATAGCAAAAAAGAAAAACAATAGGCACGCGATGCAGGTAGAAAAGCAATAAGCAGAGAGCCCTAAACAGATAAACCACCCAAGCCCAAAACCAATCCCAGCCACAAAGAATGTGAAAAAATTTTCACTTGGTAGTGCTTAAATACGGGTGTGTGGGCCCGGATTTTCACGGAGCGAACGCCCAAAACTCACGTTTCTGATTGGCTGAGACACCAGAAAGAAAAAGAAAAAAACAGCGACAACTTCCAACAAATTCACACACAAAAATTACGCTCCTGTTGTAATAAATTTACCATCAACAAGTTTATAAAGAACCAAAAAGAGACGTTGAAAAATTTTTTCCTTTTTCCCTTTTCCTTTTCTTCTTCTTTTTCTTCTTTTCTTCTTTTTCTTCTTTTCTTTCTCCATCAACAATTAGTATCTATTCATTATGTCTTCTTCTAACACTAATGCTGCACCAAAATCCACCTTCATGATTGATTTCATGATGGGTGGTGTTTCTGCTGCCGTTTCCAAGACTGCCGCTGCTCCAATTGAAAGAGTCAAGCTTTTGATCCAAAATCAAGATGAAATGATCAAACAAGGTAGATTATCCCACAGATACACTGGTATCATTGACTGTTTCAAGAGAACCGCTGCTGATGAAGGTATCGTTGCTTTCTGGAGAGGTAACACCGCTAACGTTATTCGTTACTTCCCAACCCAAGCTTTGAACTTTGCCTTCAAAGATAAATTCAAGGCCATGTTCAACTTCAAAAAATCCGACTACTGGAAATGGTTCGCTGGTAACTTGGCTTCTGGTGGTTTGGCTGGTGCCACTTCTCTTGCTTTCGTTTACTCCTTAGATTACGCTAGAACTAGATTGGCTAACGATGCCAAATCCTCTAAAGGTGACGGTAAGAGAGAATTCAATGGTTTAGTTGATGTTTACAAAAAGACTTTGGCTTCCGATGGTATTGCTGGTTTGTACAGAGGTTTCGGTCCATCTGTTATCGGTATTGTTGTCTACAGAGGTTTGTACTTCGGTTTATATGATTCCTTGAAACCAGTTGTTTTGGTTGGTCCATTGGAAGGTTCTTTCTTGGCTTCTTTCTTGTTGGGTTGGGCTGTTACTACCGGTGCTTCCACTGCTTCTTACCCATTGGATACTGTTAGAAGAAGAATGATGATGACTTCTGGTCAAGCTGTTAAATACGACGGTGCTTTGGACTGTTTCAGAAAAGTCGTCGCCGCTGAAGGTGTCGGTTCTTTGTTCAAAGGTTGTGGTGCTAACATCTTGAGAGGTGTCGCCGGTGCTGGTGTCATCTCCTTGTATGATCAATTGCAAGTTATCTTGTTCGGTAAAAAATTCAAATAAATGTAAAGTATTTGTGAATAGCTAGTTTTTTTATTTTACTTATTATTTTATTATTTATTTATATAGTTTTCCCTTGATACATATAAAGTTCTTTATCCACAAAACAATTACAATAGATTGAGAGATGGCATTGACATCTATATCGATGTTGACGATGTCTAGGAGATGCATTATCTAATATTATAATTCAGTGGGGGACGACGGAAATCAAGGAGATCTGATGGAATTTTCCGCATTTGGTTCGTCCATTGTTAGATTGTAACATTGGCACGACCATAAGTGATGATTAGAGTACCTACGTGCGAAATATGAGGGTAGTGTATAAAGACCCAATAATATATAGACAACTGACTATCTGGGGGATCGTAGTATTAAGTTATAGATGTAATAATATAAATGTAAGATGAATAAATAATGATGTAACTCTCTCTTAATAGGCAATGAAGATTATTGTATTATGTTGAATTGTATTAATTTATCTTAAGTAGTATTCTATTGTGTTAGATAGGTTTAGTTGAACTTAGTTTTATCTTGTTATAGTTAGTTGATTAATAATATATCAATGCATTTGCATGGATAATTTTACTCTTATTTATAGTTTAGGATGAATTTCCGCACTTGGTGGGAAGACAAACATGCGAATTTCTCCAATAAGTTATTACTGAAAATAGATAACGTGGATATTAATAGCTACTAGAATGAGATGATAACTATAAATACCAATGGATTTTGCCACGAGATATTCCAGGTGAATAAGTAACAAACTAAACAACTAACTAAGCAACTCAACACTAGGAGTTATGAAATAGGGTAGCACAGTGGTAACTACTATATACTTACGGTCTATATCTTCATAATACTACAATCCCACCTGCAAATAGTACAGTACCAATTGGCGACAATAAATCCTGTTACATTGCCTTTGATTCTTCCTACTTTCCTTTCTATTCTGAAAAAACGCACTTTAAGATCTGTAGTGTACGTGATTTCACTTTAGTTTTGTGTATTCCTTTTTTTTTCCTTTCTCCCCAATTTCCTAGGATACACTAGATAATCCCACGAAAGGATATAAATGGAAACAATAACAGAGATTTAGAAGCAGCAGGACACCATGCTATTATGTATTACCATTATTATAACCTTACAAATAATTGGAATAGTTATGTATTTACTTAATTTGATCAATTATCGTGCTCATCCAAAATTCTATACAATTTCGCAATGACAGCTTCCGAATTATCATGTCCAACATCTTCAATACCATATTTATAAATAGACCAAATTCCGTAAATGGCCAAGATCGAACAACATAACATTGCTAAATATCCCTTGGTTGTGAATCCTTCTGGTAATGGTGCTGGTTGTAAATTTTGACCTTGCAAATTTAAAAATTGGTCCCCATCATGACCAGCTGCGTTACCTTCATATTTCATACCAATTGCCTTACAAGCTTCAATATGATTCTTGGAAATGTTATACTTATTAGATTGTGCTTGTACTTGTTGTTGGTATTGTTGTTTTAGAGATTGTGGATCTTCAATTAATAATAATGCTAATCCTTGTTCAAGATGCCAGTCGACATGACAATGGAAAAACCACACTCCAGGATTATTGGCCTTGAATCGAATTACAATAAATCCATTAGCTTCAACTTCAACCGTATCTCGAATCATGGGGTATTCGGGATAATTCGTATATGTGGAATTGTTTGGATCAAATATCAATGGAACGTCTTCTTCATCTGCATTCGCATTGTCGAATCGGGAGATTAATTGGAAATTGTGACCATGCATATGAAATGGATGTTTACCCGTATCAAGATTATTTAAAACTATTTCAACAATTTCATCATCTTGCAATATAAATGAATTTGTATTTGTGCCATAAATCAATTCATTAGTAGTTACATTATCATCGCTTGACAATACGGTATATAAGGTAGGAACCTTTGGTGGGGTGTATGATTTCCCATTGAATGTAGCATATGTTACACCATCTCCCAACACATCCATTGAAAGATTAACTTGAATCGTGTAATCTGGTTCAGGGTATAGTTTAATACCACCCAATGGTTTGAAATTAAAATCATTAAATCCCTTTAATGAGGCAATGGTTTTTTTAAAACTTTTGTATGCTACTGGCTTAGGTAATGCAATGGATTCGTCGTATACCATATAATTTGTAGATACGATTTGTAAATCAGATGGTAAAAAATCCAACATTTCTTCATCAAGAACATTAACAAATCGGAAATTCTTATTGATTGATTCCTTTGGTTTTGTTTTGACCACGACAACGTATCTTTGAGCAGCAGATAAATACAATGAATCAACTTCTACTGGTTCAACTTGAACTCCGTCGACTTCCACAACTGTAAGGGAATGATCTTCAATATAAACATAATGCGATACAAATAATCCCATATTGACCACTCTTAACAAATACGTCGTATCTGGTTTAACATTCCAAGTGACATTTTTTGTTTCATTAAATAATCCATTTTGGGGAATAGGTTCAGCACCAGTTGGGTTAAATCTGCTCATGAAATTTTTCATAATTTCCGGAGATTCCAAATGATAATGATCTCCTACAGATAACGTTAAATCTTCATCATATTCAAAGGGATATTCATCTTCAATAATAAATATCCCCCTTAATCCGTCCCCATATTGTGATCCACTATGGGAATGATACCAATATGTGCCGGTTTGATCCCCCACATTGAAATCATACACGAATGTTACGCCTGGAGCAATAGGACATTGGGTCACAATTTCTGGTCCATCTTGATCGTTGAAACCACGTTGGAATAATCCGTGGAAATGCAATGATATGTTTCGATCAGGTAAATTATTTGTTAAGTTAATTATTACTCGATCGTTTTTCTTAATTCGAATGGTAGGATTGGGCCATTGATTATTTATCCCGATCATTCTTCGTTCATGTTGTCCATCGGGGTTGGTTGTTACATAGCCTACTTCCCAATCAAACGTGTGAGTCTTAGCCAAAGTAAATGGAATAAATAAGATTAGGAATATTAAAATCATTTGTGGGTTGGGTGTTTGGTTGATTGTTGATGGCAATGGTGGTAGTCGTGACTTCTTGGAAAACGGGGAATGAGAAAAATTGTTTTTGGTTGCGTTGTGGTGAATGGAAAAAAAAAAAAAAATATACGTATAGTGCGACATTACAATACCAATAATAAGAGAGAGATAAAAATTTTTGCAGTAATTGGTTCCGTCTTTTTTTTTTTTTTTTGCACCTATAAATTTGTATATATTATCACCTAAGTTTGGTTATTAAGCTACACTTTACATTGATTTAAAAGTGAATTTTTAGGAAAATCAAACCCCGCAGATTTCCAAGATGTCAATTTCACATTGTCATAGGCAATTTTATGATTCTGAATATATAAATCCGTAGGATAATCAATTGGGTCACACGTCATTTCAATGGAATTATTAGGCTGATAAATTCTCACGTAATCAATTAAAAACTTACTAGGCAATTCCAATTTCTCCAACTCCAATTTGGGGTTCCACATATATGATAATCCTATATTAAAAATCAACGACATTGGTTCCTTGGTAATTTGTCTAAAGCCAATATATTCATTCTCATGCAATGCTGATCCATGAATGGTGAACGTCGTTATTCCATCCATTGAAAAGGTAATATAACTATTGATATCTTCACTAGTACTTTGATATTCCATAGTGAAGATATGGAACTCGCTGGTATCCAAATGTGTTCCTAAAGAAATCGATTCTTGATAGACGGTGCCAATGTCTTCACGAACAATGGTGATATTTTCATCTTCAATTTCAACATAATCATAATCTGGTCTCCACCATTCATCAAATGGAGCAACTTGTAAAGTTTGCACTCCCCAGATTCTATCATACTGGTACAACCCTTCAATTATATCAATTTCAGGAGCTCCTCGACCTACACCTGGATTAGGATGATCTTCACCAATACATGTACATCTACTCAATCTTTGTCCTGGCAAATACGACATTTCTTCATTGGTGGTAGATTGATTGGGTAAAATTCCTGCGTCACACTCGTCATAAGTATATGGCCATGTTCCATCAGTAGTGGCTAAATATCCTGGTCTAGCCAAATTTCCTAATGACCATGCTGCTGGCCATAATCCATATTTGATACCAGGCGGTAATTTGGCTCTGATTTCAATCATGGCTTGTTTGTTGAAACATAATTTGTTCCAACTTTGCAACATACCGGAAACATATTCCAATCCGGAATAGTTAAACTGATCAAATGTGATTTCCAAATTGCCATTCTTGGTGGTTACCATCTGTGGTAGATAATATTCTAAATCTTGAGTAGCAGAATAATAGATATCAACTGCGGTGAAAAACTGATCATCACCTTCATTAAAAGTTCTACCATCAAGTTCAAATTCCTCTGAAAATACAAGCGGCCAATATTCTACTTCTCCTTCCTGGGACTCAAGTTCTGCTCTTCCTATACGATGATGAAATTCTCTTGGAGTATCTGGATCAATTAAACTAGTTCTAATAGCTTTTAATTGGGTGTATGTAAGGTTGGTTAGTTTTTCAACCATGTCACCATTTCGAATGGGATTATTGATAACAGAGCTGCTCATAATTGCAAAAATAATAGCAAGAATAAATACTACAAGGATTGCTACTATGGCAATTATGAATCTTAAACTTTTCTTGATATCAATCTTTGGTTTGGATTCCTTGGGTTCAATATTATCTTCTAACTCTTTATCGATATAATAGAATGGATTATCTAGATAATTGAATTTCTTTGTAGTTAAATAAGACGACATCTTTGAGATTGGGCAGACCTGTTAATTTGAACAAAAAGAATAACAACAAGATTTAACAAAATTCAAAGTGAAATTACCTATGGGTAGATTTGGGAATAGATCTTCTTATTTGTATGGTTTTGCTGCGAAGGATTCTCCCTTCATTATTTGGAGTGCTTTTTTTTTGGGCGAAATTACTGCAAAACTTTCCTAAAATAAAATAAGTCAAATGCAACTAAGCAACCAAATCTATAAATAGAAGGAAATGCAAATACACATATATAGATATAGTATAATGGTATAATGGTATGATGGTGGTGTGTGTGTGTGTATGTATGTATGTATAAAAAAAAATTTATAATCTATAGTTAACTATAAGAAAACCAAACAAACTAAACTAAACTAAACAAGACAAAACTAACTAACTAATGATACTATAGTTAATAGTTAATAAAAAAAAAATAAGTAAGACGAACCCAAGGAAACTAAAAAAACATATTGTCCTCCCCAAAACTAATAAATTCAATATAGTAATAGGTAATTTCCCATATGTCAAGTACAGGGGAAAGGGTGGGGGTATCCAAAAAGTATAAAAATAGGGCTGGAGGGGAGGGCAGGAATGATGTATGAACGTGTGTATTTATATGATGGTGCGGCGGCAGTCACGTCGATGGTTGAGGGGGGAACAGGGAGTACAACCAATTAATCAACTATTGTTATGAAGTCATAATTTGTTGTCTCTTGTTTTGCTTAGATATCAAATACTTTTGGAGCTTCACCTTCTGGACCAATGTATTCGGAATCTCTCCATGGACCAACATCTTTTAATAACAATTCATCATCCGTAACATGAGATCTACCACCAAATTTGGATGGCAAGTTTTCTGGAGGAATTTGTTTCAAAAGTTCTTTTGAATAATGATAACCCAAAATATGGATTTTAGAAACGGTGACTGGGTCCAAAAATCCTTTGAATAACTTAAACGCAGTAGCAAATCCAAATGGAGCATTAAGTAAATAGAATTTACCCATACGTTCAGGATAGTAATCTTGACCAATCTTACTTGCTTCTTTCACATAACCAATGACATTATATGCAGATGATATACTAATACCTTTCAAGTCCAATATAGTACATGAGGTTTCAACCAAATGGCCGGCTCTTCTGGAGCAAGCAGGCAAACGGTAATCAACCATAGCTTCGTATTCCCATACAAGGTTACGAAGCATTCTGTCTTGAGTGGTGATTTTCATCATTTTGGTCAAATCGACTTTACCTAATTCTTCATAGTAACAAGGACGACCATCCTTATCGGTTTTATAATAGTAGGTAGGATACATTTTGGCAACAATTGGTTTTTCCTCGTACTTGAAGTCCTTGATAATAGTGTCAACGCCAAATTCTCTACGCCATTTCTCACAAGCAATAAACATTTCTTTAGCTTTAACGATGTCAAACTTACGAGCTCTCAAGAAACGCAAAAGACTGGCATCATCCAAACGCAAAGTGAAACCTGCTTGCTTGAGTTGATTTCTGAAGTCTTCAAGAATTTTACGTTGTTCGTCAGTAAGATTTGAAGTGTAACCAGAAACAAGACTTGGGGCATTTACTTGTGGATAAGATTCGAGTATTTCTTTTTCCCTGGCGACGGCAGCGGAATTGGAAGGTTGTACACTCAAAGTGGTGTTGTTGGTGGTGGTCTTGGTGAGGTTAGATCTGACTGAAGCAGCGGTGGACATGTCTATTAAAAGGTTGGGTGAAGATGTGGTTACGGTTGCAGTAGTAGTAAAAAAAAAAAGAAAAAGAGAAAAAATTTTTTGTTTCCGAATTTTCCAAATAATTTTTCTGTGTTGATGTTATTTCTTTTTCTGTTGATTGTTGTTGATTTTGATTTAGTTGTTCTTTGTTGGCCGTAGTGTTTTTTTTTGCTGGCGGTGGTGGCGGAATTCTTCTCCTCCTCTGCCACGCGCACCATGCAATACGATGAGTACTGCAACGACGTGGTCGGCCTACACTGCCACGAACAGCGCATCACAAACAGCATCTACGCCTATTTTTATTTGGTGGTATGACTATCTTTGGATTGCTCTAAGGTCCACGTGAGTTCCGAACAGTTGCGGTCGTCTTCGTCGCGGCCTATTGTTATCTTTTTTTTAGTCATAGCAATAGCCAATATACAAACCCTAAACCGGAAAAAGAGGGGCGGAAGTTCACCGGTGATCAGCAAGAACTTTGCGAACGCCAACATAGGTAATCTATCCGTCGTTATCACCTTTCGTAGTCTTCGCCAATCATCGCCTTCTGTCTCTACGCCTTCCACCATGTACATTTCTTATGGTGTTTCTTTCTGAACAATTCTTCGCCTCCTAAATAACACATGGTCGCAAACGATTTTGTCTCGTGACTTGCCCTCGGAGGTAACGGTGCACAAAAATTGTTGAGAAACCTCCAACAAAACGAAGATAAAGTTTTGGTTAATGCTAAACCAATGGGTGTTACATCATCTACAAAAGAAACAAACAAGGAAACGGAAGCATAGAAAGAAATGGAGTATATCACTGGGTCAGTTTGGCTCTTTTGGCTCTTTTGGTTTTATTTTTTTATTTGAAATTATCGTGCTTGATATCACCAAAGTAGTGTCTGATTGTACTAGCATAAATTGCTGATAAGTACCACCATCAGCTGTGTCGAATATTTGTGTTGCCCAGCCCGGCTGCTGGCACCAGGCTCTTTTTTGTACTTGATGGCGGTGGTAACTGAATTATGTCGTGTACGTGGGCTATGTATTGTCCAATTTTATCTTACAACCAGAAAAAAAGGAATCAAACAGTATCCATCAATCCGCCTTTATACCAGTCACCATATCACATCACATCGCATCACATCATGTTTGAATGGGCATTTGGTAAGAAACTAACTCCACAGGAGCGACTTCGGAAGAACCAACGTGCACTTGAGAAAACCCAACGAGAATTATCTCGGGAAGTTACCAAACTTCAACAACAAGAAAAGAAATTAATCAGTGATATTAAGAAATCAGCCAAACTGGGCCAAATATCGAGTGCTAAGATACAAGCTAAGGATTTAATCAGGACCAAATCATATATATCCAAATTTAACTCTATGAAAACCCAATTACAAGCGATTTCCTTGCGTATTCAAAGTGTTCGATCGAACCAACAAATGGCAATGTCCATGAGAGATGCCACCAGAGTATTGGGAGGTATGAATAGATCGATGAATATGCCGCAATTATCGAGAATAGCTCAAGAATTTGCCAAAGAAAGTGATTTGATGGATCAAAAGCAAGAATTTATGGATGAAGCCATTGATGATGCCATGATGGATGATGAAGATGAATTGGGTGAAGAAGAACAAATTGATGAAATCTTGGGCAAAGTATTGGACGAAATTGGTGTCGACTTGAATACTACTCTAAAGGACACTCCTACTGGAATTGCCAATAATGAACAAGCAGCACCTAGAGTTGCCGAAGCCGTGGGTGCAACTGCTGGAGGTGGAAGTGCACATGCAGCCGACGAAGATGATTTACAAGCACGTTTAGATAGTTTAAAGAAGTGATATATACACTTGTGTCTTTGTATCTATGTATCTATTTATCTATTTACGTATTTTAGTTTATGTACTTTTTTTCTAAAAGATAATCGATAATTTGTTCCGCAGCTTCTTCAACAGTCAAACCGGAATGGTTCTTGATGTGAACTTCAGGATTTTCAGGAGCTTCGTAAGGGGCACTAATACCAGTGAACTCCTTGATAATACCTTCTCTTGCCTTTTTATATAAACCTTTTGGATCTCTTTGTTCGGCAACTTCAAT
Organism: Candida labiduridarum; assembly: GCA_030572435.1. Taxonomy (NCBI): domain Eukaryota; kingdom Fungi; phylum Ascomycota; class Pichiomycetes; order Serinales; family Debaryomycetaceae; genus Candida; species Candida labiduridarum. Next base: position 261,768 of record JAJLZW010000002.1, read on the forward strand.
AGGAACATCAACATAAACTTCAACAAATGGTAAATTATCCTTTTCGTGCAATTCTCTAGCTAATTGTCTATCGGCTTTATAAGGACTGATGAATGAAGTTAAGGTGACACAACAAGAATCACTGAACAATTTAGCCACTTCGGAAATTCTTCTAATGTTTTCATTCCTATCGGATTCACTGAATCCCAAGTCTTTGTTCAATCCAAATCTAATGTTATCTCCATCTAATCTGTAAGAATTTAATCCTCTTGATAATATGGATTGTTCCAAGGCACAAGCAATAGTGGATTTTCCAGATGCAGATAATCCGGTTAACCAAACAGTGACCCCTTGTTGTTTTCTTAATTCGGAACGTTCTTGGTGGGTTAAGTTTTCGTGCCAGGTAATATTAGTAGCCATATTGTGCAATTTTATGATCCCGTATAAGTTCTTTTAATCAAAAAAATAATAGAAATTATTTAAGAAAATAGTAGGTTATATAATGAAAAATTTATAATAAACCTAGGCCCAATCCTAACCCAAATCCAACTAATTGACTGCGAATCGAGATTTGGGCGATTTTGTTGAATTTTTTTTTTTTTGCAATATTGTCATTGCACGTGATTTGATTTGATTTGATTTGATATTGACTATAAAAAGTTACTTTCGGTTATGCTAACGTACATGAAAGTATGTTCGACTCGATTATCGTCTTCCTCCATTGTTCCATTAAGACTAATCAGTTTTGCGTTGCAGAAATTAATAAAGCAGGGTACGCAATCCGACTGTGGGGAGAAACGAAATTGATGGAGAAGTGGATACTTGTCTTTTTTGCTGGTGTGTGAATTAAACTAGAGCCAAGCAATGGTGATTTAGTAGTTGAATGAAAGCATACCCAAGAGTTTCGGTTGACGTTGATGATTGCGTAACATGAACGCCACAGTGAGCTATAGTTGCTAGCGAGAAAGAAAGACTGCCAACTAAGAAGCAATGGACATAAAGTAGCTTCTTTTATCATCACGAAGTGTGACCATCATCTTTCGCATTCTGCAAAATAGGCGGGTGACTTTCAAATTGGATGCAAAAAAAGGGCCCTATCATATATGTGTAGATATGTGGAAATGGGTATTGTGAAATGGTCGTGTGATTTTGTATAATTTGCGTGTTTTTGTATGGAGCCAAAAAAATTTTCTTTCTCCCTTGAAAAACCATTGGACCACCGGCATCAACACCACCATCAAACCCCACGAAAGTACCATATATATCCCCTCGTCATGTATTATGAATTATTTGCTATAGCTCGTGTAACGGATCCAAAAAAGTTAACCAAAGAAGCATCACAAATTGCCACCACCATAGGTAGATTGGTGTTGAACAATAGAGGTATAATCAGAGATATTTCATTCTTGGGAACAAAACCATTACCTCAAATTATTTCTAAAGATCAAGAAAGACATTTCCAAGGTAGTCAATTTGTGATGGGCTTTGATTGTTCGTCAAGAGTGCAAGCCCATTTATTAAGAACTTTGCAAAAAGATCCAAGAGTGTTAAGATCTAGTATTAAGAGACATGATTTGAGTCGTAATTTGAATCCTGGTACTACCGTCGAACAAGCTTTGAGATCTACCAAGTGATAGTGATAGAAATAGAAAGAAAGAGAAGAAGCAAGATTCAAAGACGAATAGAAGGAGACAGAAGAGATAGTCGTGTATATAGAGATGCTGAATAGCGGTAGTGCTAGATGACTAAAGGAACTATTGAGTAGATATATAAAGGATATACTAGTTTTATCTGAAGTAAGTATTCATTAATGTAAAGGGACGAATATAGCACTCTTACTCGTGCAATAATCAGATGGTTATATGTATGTGTGGACGTACGTGTGTATGTAGGTGCGTTGGTGTCGTAGTAGTTACTGAAGTTACAGTCCCAGTTGCAGTTGTGCTCTATCGTCTAACAGATGAGATGAAACAAAAAAAAGTGGGTTGATAATTGGTGGGTGGTAGCTTTGATACATATATATATCTATAAATATATGCGCAAGTACAATGAAGTACCTATGTACAGTACTTGACCCAAAACGGAAGTTGCATATTAAGCCACACCAATCTACTTAATTCGGTAATGCATAAATCAAAACATTGGTCGATGCAGTGTTTGTGTAACATTAGCAGAAAAATATCTCTGCCTCTTCCTATTGCTGATGTTCACCCAATTAAACCAAAAGAATAATTTATTTCTTTCTTCTCTACTCTGCTTTCTTTCATACTTTGTTGCTTGCTTGCTTGCTGAATTACTTGCTCATTTGCCAGGCAAAGAACTTCAATTACCTACCAACCAATTATCTATTCACATTTCACACAATTATAATACCACTGGCAAACCGCACTACCAATTAATACTTAATACTTAATCTCCATCAAAATAGTTCCCAACTTTTTTTTGTCTTTCCTGCGCACGTTGAAATAAATTTTTATTTGTTTGTTTCATTAACTTATCACATCATCAACAACAACCAACACCAACACCACCACCTGTACCATTACTACCACTCCTCGATCCTTATTACTATTTACTATGAATGGTTGTTTCACTAATAATGAAAATTGTATAACCGTATTAACTCAACAACCAATCACAACACCAAATACAAAGATAAGTAAACAACCATTATCAAACAACAATTCACCTACTCCAAAGAGTCGATCGCCTTTAAAAAAGAAACAACTGCTTCATCAGCACCTCACCACAGGTTTGTCGCCCTTCAAAGATTTGTCCAATAAAGGCATCTCCTCCTCCCCTTCTCCCTCCTCCGGTGAGGTAGATGCGCCCACAACAAACACCTCAGATGACGATGAATACAAAACGTTACAAAGGAACTTTGCTGATTCCTTATTAAATTACAATAGTTTGCAAAACGAAAACAGCCGATTGGAACATGAACTCATGTTGAAGAAATCTCAGCTACACAGTCAATCAGAAAAATTGCAATTTTATTGTCAATCGTTAAAAGAAATTGAGCAAGATAATTTACACAAACAGGATATTCTTAATAAACAACTTGAAATGTACAAAGAAATGGTTGATAATTTGCAAGTGAAAGTATTTGAGTTAAACCAAGAGGTAGATAAAACCCAACTATTACACCATCAAAATCAACAACAAGACCATCAAGAACAACAACAACATGAACACGGTGATGAATCATTGATTAAGAAATATCAGAAATTACTTCGTGATTATACGATACTTGATAGTCAGTTTGAAGTTGAAAAAAATTCGAAATTGGTATTAATTGAACAAATTGAATTCCTCTCCCACAAAAATGAAGATTTGGTTAAACAAATTGAAACCCCAATTACTGATCATTATAATAATGATGACTTTGATGAATATGATGATTATAACGATGACTATATTAATAACAAAAATAATAATGATGATTATGATAATAATAACGATGATAATGACGATAATGGAATTGATGAATATTTGGGTAATTTTGCCAACAATGCTACCAATCATACTATGAACGAATTAACTGATGATACTGATGATTCAATGGATCAACATGTTTTTGAGATAGATAAAAATAATCAATCATCACCAATAAAACAAACTTATAATAGTACTTCAGATTCGTCAGTTAAAGTTGCTCAAAATTTCCAATTCCCGCCATCACCTGAAAAAGATTGCAGAGAACCAAAACGTCAATCGCTACCTACTGAATTGACAAGAAGATCACTGAAAGTTGAAACTTCTGAATTTGTATTATCTCCATTTAAATTAACTCCATCAAATGTATCTGCGTCCGAGGATACTGGGGTATTTCCCGCTAACAGTAATCCTGGTGATTCCCATAATCATAATGGTGGTGTTATCAAAAGATATTCCGTTACTAAGCCTATGCATTCACGATATAATAGTCATGATATTTTACCAATCAAGGTTGAATTTGAGAAAGAAAGAGAACCCATCATAAGAAGTACATCAGTACCAGAAAGAGTATTCAGAAATCATCAGCATCAAGTGATGTGTGAAAGCATACAAGAAAATGAAGTAAGTCATCATCATGCGAAAAATAACCATCGAAATGGTACGTTATCTGCATTAAATGGATATCCTGAGGAAGAAGAGGAAGAAGGATATTTAGAAGATGGAGATAATGACTTAACTAGAAATTCATCAGAAATTGCAGGGGGTTCATCATCATCAAAACGGTCATCGAGTTATTTGTTTGCAAATGATCAATCAACAAAACATGAATTAACCAAATTGAAATTTGAATTACAATCATTAAGATTACATAATGAGAAATTATTATCATTTATTGGATTTGAATTGCAAAAACAAAAGAACAATATCAAGAGATTATCCAAAAAACAGTCTCAAAGGAATTTTGGATCGCAGGGTTCCAACAGCAGCAGCAGCAATGGCAATAATAATAGAAATATTGAGTATTCTGATGCTAAATTGATTGAAAGATCAAGAGATGTTTTGATCAATAAGAAGAGAGTATTAAGATCAGTATCTACAAATACTGGATTCACTGATAGATTTTCTAAAAATGCAATAAATAATCTCGGATTAGTAGGTAGTTGTACTACACCTACTGTTACTACATTTGGTGCTGCAAATGCAGCTGGTGTTACAACTACTAGTACTAGTGAGCCACCTTATTATTATCGTGATAGAGGTTTCGTGGACCTTGAGTCATTGACTAACAGTGGCAGCAGTGCTGGTGATCATTCGAATCATGTCCATGATAAGATGATTAAAAAATTCGCATCACAAGTGTTTAACAATACGCCTGCATTATATGAATTTGATCTGGATAGTGATTTTGAAAATACTGGTAATTGGGAAATCGAAGAAGAAGAACCGGAAGAGTTGGAAGAAGAAGAATTTACTAGTTCATCGTCAGATGAAGATATTGGGGTTTTCAATCAAATCAAGCATTTAATTATTGGAGGACAAATGATTAACGATAAAAAGAAGAACAAGAGAAGACATAAAGATGATCATTTAGTGGATGATACGTTGAAATACAAGTTTATGACAATTGCCTTGGGTATAATTATAATTGGATTAAAGTTAACCCCACAAAATTCTTCTCCGATAAGCAAGTAACCGTTTAAGTATTAGTTTGCAGAATTAGAAGTACAAGGTGAAGTAGAAGTACACACTAGATATTTAAGTTATTCTGTTAGTTTATTTTTCTGTTACATAAATGTATGTGTTATTATTATTACTATTAATATTAATATTATTTTCGTTATTATAATTATTATTAACGTAATCTCAAATTTTTGCTGTTTCAGGTCCCTTTGCCTTATGGCTTACTAATCGTTGATTGGTATAGGTTTGTGTATAATAAAATATTATAGGAACGTAAATGAATGCAAAAAGAGACATGGTAGTGCGAGAACGGATACATTAAACAAAAAAAAGTGGTGTGACTTTTTTGTTGAAGTCGTGTGTTAATCAACAATGGGTTACAAATTGAAAAAAAAAACTTACGATTTTACATACATTATTTATATACCCAAGTTGAAGATCAAACAGAAAAACACATTGACGAAACGACGTAAAAGAAAAAGAAAGAAAGATAATAATGAATAGCAAGAATTTCAACAAATAAGAAGAAGAAATACAAGACAACGAAAAAATTTGACGACACTGAATTACATACTTTTTTTTTTTGCATTTATCTGTTATTATTTACTGTCAAAAGTATCAAACTTTATATACATATACCTCCTTGTATTTCCATTATATATCAAGTTGCAACCTTTGAATTAGTCTATCAAAAGCCATTTTCTTTTCCCCCCCCCCCCACTACAACTACCACTAATACCAGGCAAAAAGATATTTATATTATAGAATAACACAGACAGACACTTTCAACTTCACATTCAACCATGGCCCTTCGAAATTACTTATATGCAAAGCATATTCATGACACCACCATAGATACCAAAATAAACAAAGAATGTGGTATACTGGATCATACTACCAACAACAACAACAACAACAACAGTAACAGCGATTTCGTTCGTCGACAACAACCTGCATTATTCACGGTAAAACAGTCCAGAAAACGAATCGTAAGAGTACATAACAAAGCAAAGAAATCAACTACAACAACTAGTTCAAAAACTATCACCCCCACTATCAAAAATACTACAAATACTCCTGCAGCAGGGGCTGCAGCTGCTAGTGCTGCTATTGTGACTTCTGCTCAGGATGATCATGTTGTTTCGCTAATTTCCGATAATATAGAAAATATCCATATTTCTTCTAACCATACGAAAAAGGAAAACTGTCTTAACGATTGCAACACTTGTGATTGTAAAAAAGACAATGACGAACATAGGGATGAAGAAGTGCACGATAATGACCATGATACGCCAATGATCCAAGTTGAAATTGATCATAGAATTAATAATAATGCCAGTGACGATGGCGAAATCTATGATGAATATGATGATTGTGATCAAGAAATTGATTTCACAAATACTATGTAAATATACAAACAAACAAAAAAAGATATCAGGGGAAAAGGGGAAGCAGGGTTTAAAATTCATAGTATGAATTTCATTTTTTCAATTCTTTTCGTTATTGGTTTCAGTGTTTCATTTTTAGTTCAAATTATGTTTTTTACAGTTAAGATTATAAATATATAAATATGTAAATATGCGAGGATTCGCTTGCTCATTGGACAATTTGTTTGTCATTCCAAGTCTTATTAACCACTCCATTACTACCGCCAGCACCACTACTGTTACGACCACTTGCAACTCCACTGATACCATCACCAATAGCAACACTTCTAATAGATGAATTATTGTGAATATTTCTACTGTCAAGACGATTGATATCTCCTCCTAATATCGCTCCTCTAATATCACTAATATTCGTATTGGTATTCGTATTATTCCTTTGTACTATGTTTTGAGCATTCATCGATCTTATGTATTCATCAATATTTGATATTTGCTGCTGCAGTTGTGTGGGGACTTGAGCTTGTGATTGTGTCTGGTGTACCGATTGATTTTGTCGCATTTGTAATTGTACCAACGTATCTACCAACGGCTGTTGTTGTTGAAGTTGTTGCTGTTGTTGTTGATGCTGAGCCGCTGATGATGATGATCGTAAACTATCACTTCTTTGCAACGGAATAGGCAATGTAGGTGGTAATTGCTGTTGTTGTTGTATCTGCACTTGTTGACGTCTTTGAAGCTGTTGCTGTTGCTGTTGTTGATGATGTTGTTGTTGTCTAAGCAGCTGATTCATAATTAATGAAGAGCTACCAGTTGACATCGGTTGCGTAACTGCTGCTCCTGGAGTGATTGGAGAAACAAGGGCTGGTGTTAATGGGGACGATATATTACTCTTTTGCCTCATTACTTGATGGTGATTATGAGCATGATGAGAATTGTGATGATTACTTGGATGTTGTTGCTGTTGTATATGCTGTTGTTGCTGTTGTTGTTGTTGTTGCTGTTGTTGCTGTTGCTGCTGTTGCTGCTTCTGTTGTTGTTGAAGCAATTTTGGTCTTCTATTATTAATGACTCTTTCATTGAAAAATGATTCTTTGAATTCTTGAAAAATCTTCAAAGTCTGAGGATATTCATATTGATGCTTGTTAAAAAATCGATCCGCATACATGTAAATAAATCTTTCAATATCAGTAGCGTTGATAGGATGCGTTACATCACTTAAACTCGAACTAACTTCTTCCCCTGTTCCGTCTTCTGATCCTCCTTCCGACCCTGCAACTCCAACTGTCTCCACCGATGCAGCTGTTGCGACGGTGGTTCCTTTTAATGGATCTTCGGGAATTCTTTCTGTTAATAATGCTTGGTTTAATGTGATTTCATTACTGGATATATCATTGGAATGATTAGAATTCCTTGATTTAGATAATGTTTGCGAAGTCGACGAAAATCTTTCATTCAGTAACTGTCGAAGTTGTGACGAATTGTAATCAAAATTACCGCTTCCAACAGCAGTACCAGTACCATCAGCAATACTACTGTTATTATTAGCAGTATTAGTATTTCTGAATTCTTGGTTTTCTTGTGATTGAATATTTGGGGAAACTCTTCTTGCATGGTTTAAAATATGATTCTTTGGGTATTGTGTCGACGAAGACACTTTTGTCATTGTTGAAGAAGATGCTGATGTTGACGTAGCTGTTGAAGTCGAAGTGGCTACAGCTGTCGATGATACTGGCTGCTGTTTTTCTATACCAAAATTTAAAACTGGTGAATTACTATGACTAAAACTAAGACCTTGTTGTGGTCTAAATTGATTTCGGGGAACGTTATCGGTACCTGTTGGTTGATAATGATGTTGGTGATGGGAATGCGAATGCTGAGCATGATGAGAATTGTTGTGGTGGTGTTGTGTGTGATGATGTTGCTGTTGCTCTTGTATTAGATGATTTTGTTGTGATTGTGGTTGTGGATGTCTGATATTACTTTCTTGTTGATTTCCACCATTTCGACGCTCGTCTCTTTGTTGATTCTGCTGTATTAGATTCAGTGACTGTTGTTGGTTTTGTTGTTGTTGGCTCTTTTGGAGATGTCTTTGATGCGCTAATAAATCATAGGTAGCGTTTGCGTCATGAACCGTCCTCATTTCATTGACACCAGTTGTTGTCGTTGTACTAGTAGTAGTAGAAGTAGATGATCTTGATTTCTTTCTTCTTGGTTCCATCGCATCAACAACAACCACAGTATCATCCCGTTCTCTACCAATTTGCTCATGACTTATGGTTGCAAATTTGGGATCATAGCTATCTTCATTTATTGTTGTACCTGAAGTATCTCGACCATGCAAAGAACTGTAATTATTTGAAACTTCATTATCTCTATGTTTGCTTCTTGAAGTAGTGGATGATGATGCAGCACTGACACCGTTAGCACTATTTCTCAAAGGTCCATTAATTGTATTTGTTGTGGTGTTCGTTATACCCGTTCCAACTCCATTACTTATACTTAACCTCCTATCTTCGCCATCGTCATTATCTCCGTTTCCATTATTCTCATTATTGTTGCCATTACCACCGTTTGTTTTTTTACTAATTCCATGTCGTTTTTTAAATTGACTCAACCAGCCATGACTGAAACTATGCAATCTTTTTGGATCGTCCACACCATATTGATGAGCATAAATTGACCAATGTTCTCGAAGAATTGGTTCCGTAATGGGTTCATTTCTTTCCAAACGTCCAACGACTAACTTGTCCATAGCTTTATTAATTTCCTCATATTTAAATTTGACTTTTCTTCTACTATTTTTGGAAAATTTAAAATCGGATTGATTATATCGATTTCGCAATTCTTCTTCGTGTTTTAACCATTCACTAAGGGATGATGTTGATATTGAAATATCGTCTTTGAATTTATCGACTGTTTCCAGTTGTGGTCGGTCGGATTTATGATAATAATCGAGGATTTGTAGTTTTTGGGCTAGTGTTGCCCTAGGAAGTTTACTCGACATTTCAAAGACGTGGGATTTACTCCTTGTTATATGCCGTGGGTGGAGTTTTTGTAGGGGATGCAATGATAATTGCAAAGGAAGGTATCGTGGTACGTTTCTATCTCTGCGTATGTGTTTGTGTGTGAAGAATAATTTGGGAAATAGGAAAACCCTTTCTCGTGATTGTTGTTCTTATAAGAATCAATGAGTAAGGAATGACTCGTAATTGTTGATACTAGTAATAGTACTAGTGGTTGATAAGCGCAGTATTTAAGGGTGTTGGAGAATACTGGCACTGGTAGTTGCAGTCGTAGTGGTAGTATTGTCTCTGTGATAGTATTAAACGTTGTAGCAATATAATCCCCTCTTAACAAGATGATGTAAAATATATGTATGGAGTCCGGATGTACGTGTGTGTCTGTATGGTAGTGTGTGTGTGTGTGATTGTGGGGGGCGTGCACCTGTTGATAAAACAATAGCAACGAAATGGTCGTGTTCAAAAGGACAGGTAACCAGGTAATGCATAGTACTTAAACTAGAATTTGTTTGTTCCTGTGTATATCCATGGCTTTAAGAGAGACCTGTGGACTTAACCGTTTCCTGATTGCACAAACTTTTCAGTTGCTGAGCACTGAGACATCAAAGGCACCAACGATAAGAAAAACTATGAAGTGTTCAATTGCTTGTGTACTTTATACAGTATAATCCTTTCTTGTACTTTTATTTCATTTGGTTTTATACTATACTATACGATGAGTAAAAACTTACAGTAACTAGAATAACGATAATACAAAAAAAATATATATATATATATATCATTATTACATCAACAGAACAGCTTACCTCGATTAGTCAGATCTATTAAATCTAATCTAATGGGAACCAGCACCTCTACTAACTCTTTCCAAGACAGATTCATAAGCAACTTCTGAAAAATCAGTACCTTGAACATCAGCAGCAACACCATTCAAGGCTCTTCTTAAAGAATCTTTAGAAGATGCGTAAACCATCTTAGCTCTAACTGGAGCAGTATCAGGAGACCAGGTGAAGAAAACGATTTTAGATCTCTTACCTTCAACGCCACCAATTTCGTATTCAAAATCGTAAACGGCATATTTACATTCATTTTCTGGTAACTTTTCTAAAAAGGCATCGTAATCAGAATCAGTTGAAGTTTGATCAACAACAATTTGAGTTTTATCATCGTTTAAAGTGAAAATAACAAATTTATATTTCTTTCCCAATTTTAAATCGTTGAATGCTGTTAAAGATTCATCTGCAACAGTGACACTAGATAGGAAATGTTAGTAAAATTGAAATTCTAAAGGTGTGGAAAATGGAAAGTTGAATAAAAAAAAACCAATTATATTATGCAAATTGAAACAAAGATAATTGATATGGTATAATGTTGGCTAGTTAAACATACCCAGATCTAGACTATAATTAAACCGAAGTTTGGGTTAGTTTTTGCCATGCTCTCGTTTTGTCGATGTACACCAATCGTTGAGATCTGTCGATTGAACAATTGAACGAATGATTTATCATCTATTATTACTCTAATATTATCAGCGACATACCATTATAGAATTGATAGTTTTATATTATGTGGAATGAAAAATGTAATTTATTTAATGTAAAAATTACTGGAGAAAGAAGATGCAACAAAACAACAGGAGGTATTTTTTTCGTTGGTTCGTTGTTTCGTTCGTTCGTTTGTTCGTTGTTTGCTGGTTTGTTCGACCTGAGAATTTTTTTTTTTTTTTCCTTTCAGTGAAATTTGAATCTTTGACACGACATGCTATTCAAGAAACCACAGCCTGTTTATCGATATCACCACCTAAATATCCTTGCTTGGCTAGTTGTTCGAGGGATCCGAAGATTCCACCATCAAAAAACTGACCTGGTACCATGGATTATGGATTGAATAAAACAATACATGATTACCTGGAGTTGTTGTACTACAAATGACTGAATTTTCTATTTTTGGCAACCACTTATTTTTAATGGAACTTCAGGATACGTCAATTACATCTTTGGAAACATCAAGTTAAGACCCATTTCACTGTCTGGTGTGATATTAATCACATTCAACTCCAACTTCAAGGAATGTTCGTTATTCCATCGTATCGGTGAGACAACATCATACACATATAAAATTTCGGCCATCCCCACAATATATGGTAATCGCGTTCCCAATTCCAGTCCACGATGAGGTGATCCTTCTATATTTGTTAATGCTGGATTATGGTTTTTTGTGATGTCTTGTCAATTGGGAGGAGTACTGAAAGTAGTGATTGTTATGAGCCATTTGCAAAATAACAATGCTTTTAACAAAAGGAAACAAAATGAGTCACAAGAGACTGTGGATAGATCGAATCCTGCGAGTTCAAATGCTAAATGAAATATATACAAATCTCGGATTTTACCAGTATATCAAAATCAATGGCCAGATAAGTGTAATTTCCCACGGCTACAAACAATATGAGTCAACCCCCGCTTTTTTCAATTATGGGTCGATTGTAAACCATATCATTGTTGATATCAAAACTTGCAGGGGGGCCATTCATCTGAATCGAATAATATTTCAGGTCGGGACGAGTTACAGATGGGGACATAGTGGGTATATATATGAAGTATATAATATTCGCTTCTGTTATACGTTTTCGAATCTCCGGAATCTAGCGCGCAAAAAAAAAAACCAACTACACGATAATGTTGGCGGAAGTACGCGCGGCAAAATGATTCATTTCAATCGCCCGTTATCGTCTTCTTTGACTCCTTTTTATTTTTTTCAACGATTAGTGGGGAAACATAATCTCGGACATATAAATATCTCGAAGGATTTGTCCTACTTGTTGATTTTTTTTGTTCATCACACTTCACCTTCTTGAAAGCATGTCTAAATACGTTGTTGTTGGTGCTGGTATCGTTGGTTTATATACCACCTTCAGTTTGCTCGAAAAAGGCGTCCCAGCCAATCAAATCTCGGTTATTGCCGAATATTTACCTGGCGATGAATCCATTAATTATACCTCGCCTTATGCCGGTGGTAACTTTTCATGTATCACAGGTGATGATCCAGATACTTTAGAATATGACAAATATACTTATTTGAATTTACATAAGATTCAAAAAGCCATTGGTGGGAAAACTAAAGGATTAGACAGATATCCATCTGCCGAATATTGGGAAACCAAACCTTCTCCAGTCAAGATCCAATCTTTAAAAAGCTACTTGGACGACTACGAAGTTAACGATAAATTACCAGTTGGTTCATCATTTGGTATTAAATTTTTGGCTTGGAATTTCAACTGTCCTAAGTTCCTTGCTAATTTTCAAACTTATTTAGAGACGCAAGGCGTTAAGTTCATTAGAAAAAAATTGACTCATATTGTTCAAGCCTATGGTGATTACACAAAAGTTGTGTTCAATTGTACTGGTAATGGATCTAAATCCCTCGGTGGGGTTGAAGACAAGAATGTTTATCCAGGCAGGGGACAAGTTGTTGTCATTAGAGCTCCTCATATTATGGAAAATGTTTTAAGCTGGCGTGATGATAAGGAGCCAACATACATTATTAAACGTCCATACCTGGGAGATCAATTGATTTTAGGTGGGTATTTCCAAAAGGATAATTGGACTGCAGCAACTTTTAAAGAACAAACGAAGGATATTTTGAACAGAACAACTACTTTGTTCCCTAAAATTTTGAATGAAAATCCATATGGAAACAAAATTGAAGATTTGGAAATTCTTAGAGTTGCTGCTGGTTTGAGACCATGTAGACATGGTGGTGCTAGAATCGAAAAAGAAATTGTTGGTGATGGAAAATTATTGATTCATAACTACGGTGCTAGTGGATATGGATATCAAGCTGGTTATGGTATGGCCAACAGAGCCACTGATTTGGCTTTAGGTAGATCCAGCAAGTTGTAAATAAATCAATAAATTAATAAATTGAAGTTTAATTGTTTCTGAAAGAATATTTGCTTGGCATTGTGAAGTTTTTTGCAGCCATCAAATGGTTATCCTTTCGGATATTCTAGTAGATTTTGTTACTTTGGAAGATCGGCATTATAAGGTCCTTGTAGTTTTATATTTTACAGCTTTCAGAAGAGTGTTTAGTTCAAGATAGCTTTTTTGACATAGATTTAGATCAAATTTGGAACGAATTTGGAACCACGACAATAAAGCGAAATTTTGCTGTAGTCAAATATATATGAAATAAATTGATATTTTTAATTTATCTAAACTCTTTTAACTTCAAGTACAACCAATTCAGCTATTAATTTCATTTATAAATTCAATCTTCAAAAGTAGTTCACGTGATAAAATACTCATGTATATATATAAGTCAAAATTTTTTCCTTTGTGATTATTTTGGTTATAGCTCTGTTGGTTCTGAACAGGCTTCAAAATAATGTCTTGAAGTTCGACTCCCTATGAGTTCGTTATAAACCATGATACGATGGCCGAGTGGTTAAGGCGAAGGATGCAGGTTCCTTTGGGCATTGCCCGCGCAGGTTCGAACCCTGCTCGTGTCGAGATTTTTTTTTTCTTTTAGTCGGATTAATTTTTTTTTTGTTTGGGGTTTGGCTGTAAAAAAAAAATGCTCGTAGGAGATGATGGCGGCGTGACAGAGAGAAAAAAAAATACTGAAAAAAAAAAATATTCCGGCAATACGACTCAAGGAGAATAGAATAAACTACTTGACAACAAGCCAGTAATGATAGAAGCTGATTTATATGATATCCTCGAAGTGGAGAGAGATGCATCTAACGTGGAGATCAAGAAAGCGTATAGAAAACTAGCGTTAAAATACCATCCTGATAAGGTATCAGAAGAAGAACGAGAAGAATCGGAAATAAAATTCAAAGAGATTTCATTTGCCTACGAAGTTTTAATCGATGAAGAAAAACGTGAAAACTATGATAGATATGGATCAGCCGATGGATTAGGAGGAATGCCAGATTTTGAATTTACTGGGAATCCCTTTGACCAGTTTTTTGGATCCAATGGGAATGCAGAATATGGTGGGGATGATTTTTATAATTTTTTCAATAATATGAATGGTGGGGGAGCAGGAGGAGCATACCATCAGCATAGATCACATAATAGAACTGAAGATGCACATATTGAAGTCGAAGTGACATTAGAGGAATTATACAAAGGAAAAGTAATCAAGACTACTTCAACAAGAAATAAAATTTGTACTCAATGTAAAGGTAGTGGGGTAAAATCATCATCTGTTATTTCTAAAGAATGTGTCACTTGCCATGGACAAGGCTCAGTGAGAAAAATCAAAAGGGTAGGACCAGGATTAGTCGCACAAGAATATGTTGAATGTACTACGTGTCAAGGTGTTGGTAAGATTTACAGGAACAAAGACAAATGTAAATCATGTAAAGGAAACAGGATAGTTGAAGAAACCAAGATTCTAGAATTTGAGATTCCAAAGGGTTCTCCCGATCATGGATATATTGCCAAAAAAGGTGAATCGGATGAATATCCGGGGAAAACAGCTGGAGATGTCATTTTGGAATATAAATGCAAACCACACGATATATTTGAAAGACAAGGGTATGATTTATATACCAAGATCAATGTTACTTTGGTTGATGCATTATGTGGATTTTCCAAATTAGTTGCTGTCCATT
This sequence comes from Candida labiduridarum, assembly GCA_030572435.1. NCBI lineage: Eukaryota > Fungi > Ascomycota > Pichiomycetes > Serinales > Debaryomycetaceae > Candida > Candida labiduridarum. The sequence goes on from JAJLZW010000002.1 coordinate 276,893, forward strand.
TGGACGGGAGAGGGATTAAAGTAAAGACACCAATGGGGAAAGTGGTAAGACCTGGAGACTATATAAAACTTTCTGGCGAAGGAATGCCAACAATGGAGACCAAAAAATCATGGTTTTCATCGCTGTCCTCTGGCAAGGGTGATCTTTATGTTGAAATTAACATAGAATTTCCTAGTGATAATTGGTTTATGGAAAAGTATGATTTGATCAAGATTAAAAATATACTACCAACTGAACTTGCAAGAAAGGAAGAAGAACAAGTAGTCCCCGCCGCTAGTATGGAATTGTTCACTGATTTTTCTATAGTGAAAGCTCGAGAATTACCAAATTACGAGAACGAGGAGGAGACAAATAATGATGGATACGAAACTGGTCCTCAACCTTCTTGTGCTCAACAATGAGGAACCCAGTAACAGATACATGGTAGCATAATACAAGCAAGAAGTCCTTTTAGAAATAAAGATATATAAAACTGACATAATTTTTTGTACATAGATATTTATCCTAATAAATTATTTAAATCCTCGTTAGTTAAGCCAATATCCTCATCATTATCTTCAATTATAGCAACATTCGCAAGATTGCTATCATCCTCATCTTCATCATCATCAAAATCCAATTCAATCGATTTATCGGCTTCTGGTAATGTTTGTTCATTTGCATTCAAGTCAAAACTATCATTTGGAGTTGAGAAAAATTGCAACTCGGATTCGCTTAACAGGTCCAGGTGGTATTTGACTTGGATATTTGATTCTGGGATAGTTTCAATTGGATCCTGCCAATGCGATTCTACTAAGGAATCTATATTTCTCAGTCTGTTATGATGTTTCTTCACAGGGTCGACATTACTCAGATTTAAGTCATCGGTTGTAACATTTGATACTTGCAATTGAGCAGTATTTGAAGTGAATGTATTTGACAATTTTTCAATTGGTGGAAGTGTTGCAGGGTTTTTCTTATTTATTGAATCAGTAAATGGTTCAGGTAAACTAGTTGCCTTTCCTAATAATACTTCTTGCTTTAAAGACTCTAACAATATTTTCTTTGCTGGTGGATGGTCATCCTGATGTACAACTGGAGGTGCTTGTTGTTGCTGTTGTTCGTGGAGTCGTTGCAGAGATGCAGAAAATCCTAAACTCGAGTTTGATTTCGTTAAAGCTGGTGGTTTAATGTTATTATGTGATTGGACAGATATGTTTGAATTTAATGAGGACTGTGATCTATTCAATGTGAGATTCTTTGAATTGTGGTTCTTTCCTCCAAGTGGAATTCTCCTATTGGTGAAACTTTTTCTTTGTTGTTGTTGTTGTTGCTGCTGTGATGCTGGTTGTTGCTGTTGTGGTGGCTGTTGTTGTGGTTTGGTGATAGAATCCTTAGTGGTAAGTATATGAGCATTTTCATCTATTAACCCTTTTCTTTTTATTCCTGAAGTTTTCATATCATTCTCTTTATCTTGGATATGACTCAATATACGGTTGGACATGGTTTTGATGGTTGAATAAACAAGAAGAAATTAGAAACGAATAAGAAGATAGAAGAGCACTGTATATGTTTTTTTTTTTGTTTCCGTCTCACATTGAAAGGGAGGTTATTAAAGAGAGAAGAAACGAAAAAGAAAAAACAAAAACAAAAACATGGCGATCGCGTTGTCTAAATAGTTAACTACGTGTTAGTGTAAGTGGAGGTACATTCGCACCACACGAGAAATAATCTAATTTCCCAACCGCCTCGCCATTCCCACCGCCGCCATCACTGCCAAGTCGTATCGCTCTCACTGCGCAGTGGGTACAAACGTGCAACTGCAACAGCAATCGATTTTGTTTTTTTTTTACTAAGAGAAAGTAAGGCAGGCAGTCAGATACACACCCACACAGGGAGAGAGAGAGAGAGAAAATTTAGACAGACAGAGAACAATTATAGATCCAGGCAACCATCCCATTATCATCATATCTTCTACCACCAATCACCACACACCACACAAATAATGGCTTTTGAATCACAGTTCATAGTTGTGACTTCAACTTCCACAATCAAAGTGTCCTTTTGGATATATTTGGTAGACTGGGTTCTAGCATTGATATTGGGGCTTGGCTTTGTCTTTTATTTCCACCGTTTACTAGGGTTCCTATTTTCATACTTATTCAAATTATTTCTATGGCGAATGTTTAAGGTCAGTGTCCATATCGAAGCTTTCAAGGCATCGCCGTTGGGTGGTCGACTTTTTGCAAGGAACTTCACCATTGTTACATCAGATATGACTATCTCAATACTAAATCTAACCTTTACCTGGAGGTACTGGTTATTCAAATTGAACAGATTATCCAACTATTTTTATGAAGCCGACATCGAAGCTCCAGAACTTTCCCAAAAATCAAATGCCAAACAGCCTACAAGATTTCTACTAAACATAGAAGGCCTAGAGGTGTTCATGTACAATCGAACTTTTGCATACGATACTATTATAGACATTTTGGAAAAGGGCAATGGCAGCTCAAGTGGAGATGAGAAAACAGATCAGGAATCTAGTTCGTTCTCTGAAGAATCTAAGAAAGGTCATCTGAGATTCAGACACAAAAAGGCCACCCCAAATTCATCAGCATCATCAGATCAAAGTCTACCAAAAGATTCATCAGGAGACAAAGGAAGCCGATCATTAATGTTCCTATTGCTGGTGCTACCCATAGGGATAAGGATAAAACGTGGGGCAGTAGTGCTTGGTAATTCAACTACTCCTTCGATACTTGTTGCTTCCTACAAGGCGGCCACGGGAACAATAGATGCGGCCAAAGCACCAAACCCAGCTGATCCATATCGTCTCTTATATGACGTAGCATTTGATAATTTTCAGCTTTGGATGAGACCAAATATGAATTACGACAGGTACAAATATGGTGTAGAAGCTCACAAAGAAGAAGCGCCACATGAACTACATGATACAAACCAGATAGCGCATATGAAAAAGTACAAAAGTTGGTTTCAATTCCAGAGGGCCGCAAAGAAGCTACAGGGATTGTATTTTCAAATAATAGGGAAGGATCTCATAGATAAGGTCGAATCTGAACAAGGTATTAACTGGAGAGGTTTGCGAAGGTATATCGGAGACAGCCAGGACGATTCGGACATGTTTGTGTTATTAAGTTCAGATGACCAATACGCCCGATACAGTCTTATATTGGATTCCATCACTACAAGGATCATATATTATTATGATTATCCTGGTGTTCAGCCGATCGAAGTCAATCCTAGAACACTCGCACCACCGGAACATGGTTTGGAAATTGAGATTTCAATGGGTACTATCCACTATGGACCATGGGCAGATAGACAACGTGTTCCAATACAGAACATGCTCTTTCCTCCGATCGCTAGAGATTCAGAGCCTACTCGTGGCTTTTTAAGTCCAGGATCTAAAAGAGACTACAGTGGGTTCCGTATAACAATGATAGTAAAAGACGAGGTTATCATTAGAGTTCCAACAAGAGAACCAAGTAAAGATAAGGAGCTTTTAAAGTCAGCTAATTCGGTGGGTCATGCAAAGAGTTCCAGACCATTTGGTTGGTTGGAAGTTAAAGTAGGAGAAGGTTCAAATATTGGAATGTTTTCTTCTTACATTGCGGACAAAAATGGGTTCCCGAATATTATGAAAATAGTATTCAACGAGCCTGAAATCAGATCTTCGGTCAACCACGATGTTTTATTTGTTGCTGACTCCCATGAACTTACCGGTAAGATTGGATTCCCCTTAGCATGGAATGGGAAATGTACATGGGAGTTTAACCAAGTTAGTTTAAACCCTAGGTTATTCTTCTTGAGAGAACACACAATGTTATTTTCCGACTTATTCACGGATTTTGGTCTGGGAGATCCCCAACCCTATGAATACTTCCGTCCATTCATCTACAACATTAATTGGAAATTTCTTAATTATAAAATTTATCTTAATGTGAACGATGCCAATATCGTCGATAACCCTTTGGATTTTTCAAATAATAAATACTTGTCGTTTCAAGGTGAAGAACTAGATTGTGAGATTAGCTTGCCCTTAAATGGTGTATTCACTAAATCATCAACCATCCTGTTCAATATATGCACACCTCATTTTGATCTTATTCTAGATACACCTCCATGGCATACTGTTAATGCCTTTTTAAAAGAATCCAATGTTGTTGGGAGAAGTAACCACTTTATCATTGATGGTTCATATACTTTTTTTGGAGGAGTGGAGGTAAACACTGCAGATCATGTTGAGATAAGATGTTTAGGTGATGAAGTTTCATTGAAATTCTATGGTTTTGTAATTAGGTACTTGTTTTCTTTAAAGGACAACTATTTTGGAGATCATATTCATTTTAGAACTTTTGAAGAGTACACCAGTGAGGAGAGTGGCGACAACCTGACTCAAGACGACCAATCTACGAAAGAACCAAACTATTGGAAAATGATTAAAACTGAAAATGATCTGGATATCATAATTACATTCCAGGTGCGAAGTGGTTTGATATTATTACCCTATCATACCTATAGTTGCCAGTCTCATATTGGTTTAAACTTTGACATGTTGGACGTTGACATGAGATTTTTTAATTATTATATGGATATGCAAGTTGATTTTAGTCCTATATCTGCAATTTTTGTGGAGAACTATTATGACACTGATAGTGTGGATCCATTACTTAGTGTCAACGAATACATGAAGCTACATTTCAACAAAGAGGCGGATATGTGGGTTGATGGGTTCAGTGTACATTCTCACAGAATGTTTGGTGCTCCTCCTGAGGAGCTTACGTTTTATTGTAAGTGGGATTTCTGTTGTGGAGAGTGGATCATAGACAGTCATCCTATATTTATGAAAGCCATAGCAAGCGGAATAGCAAATTTTGGGGTCGGTTTTCTGGATCTGGAGAATGCCCTTGGTGTAGCTTTCCCACCTGCATTTGATGCTGCCAATTTTTCATTCAAGTGTCCAAATTTCACGTTCCATTTACGACCTAATGAACATTCCTGTGTTGAAATCCACTTAGGAGACTTTTTATTGTCTTATAACGATATGACCAACAGGAGATACTCGAGCAAACTTGTGGTGTCGATTCCGACTATTTATTTCAAAGTTTATAAAAATGATAGATTAACTGCATCTGTGAATACGTCGTTAGTTTTCTCGAATATTTGCCAAAAGTTGGATATGTTGGGCAGAAGAAAAAAAGCACAGGAACATGTCAGGAATAACGATGCACCGTTCCACAGAGTACCCTTCATTCTTCTACCGGAATATCGTGACCAGTTTTATGATGAATCCAAAGGGTGCTTTTTAACACCCGCGTCGTTGCCACAGGCAGCAGTGCCTTTGACAGAGGAAACATTCCGTAATTCCGACAACTTGAAGTTTGATTTTGACGCAGATAGCATATCCAGTGAATCCGATTACATGTTTACCGGTAAAATGCCGCCAACAAATCAGTATGATGATGCAGAGTTTACACCAGCATACAAAGTGGAACCTGATACAGAATACGACAATCTTATTGTGGAGTTGGGTGATGTGGAAGCATTCTGCTCTCCTAAATCCGTGGGAGTTATCGCATGTTTCTTGCAATCGATGGAGGATTACTCAATGAATACAATTATGGACGAAATTAACGTTCGTACCGTGAAGTTATTACAGAGTTTGATAAATTCAACGAAAGCTGTAACAAATTGCAGAATTGTCAACCATGAAGTATCTGTGAAATTTGGGGATTTCGACGTGGCTGATTCGAACGAACTAGTGCAAATAATAAAGAAACAAAATACTATAACGTTACAAATATTTGATTTGTCAATAGCATTATCAGAGAAAGTTCACAAAAGAGTGCAAAATGGAAGTATTTCGAATGATGAGGAGTTGTCATTAGCCTTGCATGTTAAAGATATAATAGTTTCAGCGTCTCAACCTTTTGAATTCAAAGCTGCAGCATTATTCAATATTCAAGAAATTGAGTACTGGATGGAACAAAAGCAAGATACATTAACGGGATCGGCAAACATTGAAATTGTCAATTTGAGTTTTGATGATCAACAGATGGATTGGTTAGTGGGGTACATTCGCAATATGGCAGATACAATTGAGGATATTAATGCGAGTCGTGACGTTCTCACTAGAAAGATTAACGCAAGTGCCTGTTTGGTGCATGCATTAAGTTTAGCATCAGTTGATTATTATATCGATCATGATCCAGATGTATTGACCAGACCTGCCTACATTCTTAGAGCCAAAAAGGAACATATTAGATTTTTTGATAGTTGGAAAGTGATAGCACGTTTAAGGCACATCATCAACAACGTTAGTCCAGATTGGAGACGTGAAGCAGATTCATTACTTCAAACCAAAAAATATCGTCTTCCAGACGATGCCCTAAGCTCTGCTTGGGAGGTTTTCTCGCAATGGAGAGCTTGGGAAGCAAATCCGGAAGAGAGGAAAGCCATGTTCAATCGTATTTTTTCAAAGAAAGTCGTGGATAAAGACATCGAGAAGCTACAACTACAGTTTATTCTTGGTAAAATCCTTATCAAACTTACCACCGCATCAAACACTGATTACATTTCATTTGAGAGGTTTTCGACTACTGTTACCTCAAGATCAAAAGATGACGAGTCTTATGGTGTTAAAAACATTGACGTGATAATTGGACTTGGTGAATATGAGAGCAGTCTTTCCACTTTGTTGATAGACAAGGCAAAGTTGGTGGAATCGATCAAGAGCAAACATGATAGTCTTAACGAGCAAAAGAAATCGAAGAAAATATATCACAGTGTCAATGTGAATCTTGCTGTAAATATTGAATCCTTGAGACAACAAATCCTGCTTCCGACGGTCACCTTGGAAGTACAGGGGAACAACTTAACTTCGATATCTTCATTCAAAGAAGAAATGAGAAGGGTGTCTAATTCATTGATCTTAGAAAGTTTGGAACTTAACGTGTGGGGTTCATCACAACATATATACTCTCAAACTATGGAGGACATGAGTTGGGTGATTGCAAAGACAAGAGCATTCGAGCAGGATTTCTATAAAGTTGATTTTGAACTTCAGAAGATTGGTGTACATTTATTAGACAAGGAATCAACATTTCCATCAATATTGGAGGCAATTTTGACTGAAGATGTACCCTACATTAAAGAGAAGCTTAAAATTACGAAGCCTAATAAAGAAAAGCTTCCGAAAAAGCGAACTGTTAATTTTGTGGGATCCCTTTATATCTGGGTGTTGGTCCAAGAGATTAATTGGAGTGTTGAGGTTTTGAATCCGTTTACATTGGAAGGTTCGTCAGTGGGATGCGACTTTAGTGTAACGAAGATCAACACAGGCTATAAGGTAGGTACGAAAAGTTTAAAAGCAAAATGCAATGTTGATGTTAACCGTCATAAAATTTTGGAAGTGGAGACTTCAGATTTCGTTAACACTGCAGATATAAATTCTTGGGAGAATTTAGTTTTGATATCTCTCGACTCACGTCTGGGATATGCGAGGGCGTTTTCTCCTAGCTTAGTTAGAACGGTTGATTTGCTCAGTGTGAATTTACCAAAATTGGAAAAGAAAATTGAACTTTTCAAAAGCTTATTAGAAAGTAAGGAAACGTGTGCTGCACCAGTAAAACCCGAAATCAAAGAGGATAATAAGGAAATTGCATTCAAGCTTAATTTTTTGAACGATTACGTGGGTATTTCCACGTTTATCAACAAAGCTAAAGTCAGTTTTGAGATTGAGTCGACTTCCGCAGTTATCAATAATGTGTCTCAAGTGACGACAAAGACCAATGAATTGTTACAAAGTATTGTTCCGGTTTACGGGGAACTTTCAATTCCTGCAGCTCGTTTATCTATCCTTGAAAAGAGCATACCGATTGGTTTATCTAACTTGGTTGACCTCAACTTCGCAGTTAGGTTATTGAGTGTTGAGAAGCTAGATGAGCTTCAAACGTTGCAATTTGAATCACAATACTGCAGAATGTGTCTCTCCGAACCAATGCTTTTCAAGTTGTTAAAGATTGCTGATGAGGTTGAAAAAGTTATTGCAAAGACATCGTCATCAGCATCTTCCATACTGGCGACAACAACGACAATGCAAAAACCACCGACACAAGAGAAAGTCAAAAACGACTCTACTTCAAAGATTTCAGATTTGATTTTCGCAAAAATTTCCACGTTCCAGTGTCTCGCATATAACTTTTGCTTGGGTTGGTTGTTCACGAGTGATTCAAAGGAGTATCCAGGTATCATCGTGGGAGCAGAAAGATTCTTTGCAGCAACAGAACCTAATTTGGGTAAGTTTACATTGATGGAGGCGTATCTTTCCGTTGCAAACGGTAATCGTACATCCAATTTCTACAGTACCCTGTCAGAAAAATCGAGCTTAAACAGAGCATTCTTGCCAAACTTGCAACTTATTTATTCTATTGAAAAGGGACCTAGTGGAAAACACATGAGAATATCTATGCATGGTGACGAACTCGATGTCAAGTTCATGTCCAACTCCGTTATAATTGTTGACAAGATGGTAAAACTGGCTTCGAAAGTGCAGTCGTACTTGGAAAGAAGAGCCAAACCAATTTACCAAGAGTTGGAAAGAGAAACGCCTAAACCAGCAGAAAAGACTTCATTATTCAAAAATAGTTTCGACTCTATTGAATATGTTTCAACTTATGCGGGTTCAAATGTGTTGATATACCAACTTTTAGATAATGAATCAGAGAATTCACCTTCCCTTTTCTTGCATGCACCAGCCGTTAAGATGGCATTCAAGTTTACCAACAACAAGAAGCTCAAGAAAAAGAATACTTTGATGGGGGAAATATTGGCAACCTCATCCGATAATACGTTGTATCCTCAATGTGTTCCGGTAATAGCTGATGTAATGTCTGGGCTCAAAAGATTGATGCGTAAGTCAAAGAAAGACAATACTGAAATTGTGGTTATCGAAGACCAAAATAAGAGCAACGACTTTATTAAAACCCTCTTGGATGAAACAAAAGTCCATTTTGGTGTGAGAATTGAAAAGCAAGCTCTCTCGCTTAGTTGTGAGCCTACTGCTAAAGTTGCTGCGATTGTTGGACTCGATGGTATTTTTATTCAAATGAATACAACCAAATCACAAACCCCAGCAATAAGCATTTCGTTGTTGGTGGATTCAATTTCGGTTTTGTTGCAACATATATATTCAAGAGATATTAGTGCTTCTGCAGCAATTGCTGATATCTTGTTGACGAGTACAATTGAATTTGGAGAAGTTGTGACATTGTTTTCATCGGGGTCGATACGCGATGCAGATGCGTATGTCAATATAAAGCAATATCAAGATGTGGATTTGTTTAAGGATATTTGGTTCCCAAAGGAATACAGTGACATTTATACCAGTTTTATGAGTGAGGAATCAGACGAAGACAGTCATGACCAAATAAGAGAATCTCCACTGTACAGTGACCTTGAGAGCTTAGCCTTAGCTCAAAATAAGAATATAGCGTCCCGATTCAAAGAGGTGTCTGAGACGTATGCATTCCCTTGGGTTGTTACGTTTGTGGTTTCTAATATTGGGGTTCGTGTTGATTTTGGACAATCACTAGGTAATTTCAAGTTGGTCATTGGGAATTTCTGGGCTGTATCCAAAAAATCAATGGAATGGTCGCAAGATTTGAAGACCGGTATTGAAGAGATCACATTGTCATCTGTGGGTAGATTAGGAGGCAATCTCAGTATAAGAAATATCAATTTGCATACAGCAATTAGTTGGAAGCTTGAGCTGGGAGTAATCCTAGATGTACCGTTAATTTTAGTTTCCGGTGGTTTAGACAAATTCCAATTGAAGATGTCCTTTGACGAGCATGTTATTGCAATAGCTAATTTTGAAGAGTTCTCGATGGATATTTATAACAAGAAGAGTGAAGTTTCAATAGCTAAAGATCACTTGTTTGTGACGACGAAGTTTAAAACGGCTGAGATTTTCATAACATCGTTGACTGCATCTAATTTCTTGGATATACATAATACGATTTCTAGGATGATACAAGATAACAAGAGATCGTATAAGGAAACACTTCGTGATTCTTCAAAGGGAACTTCTGTTGACCGAAAGATGAAAAGAAAGACGTTTTCTGATAATGCCATTTTGGAAACGGTCAAGAAATTGGAGACAAGAATTCACGTTTCTGCAGGTAATGTTTTGATTCACGTATACCCATCATCCATTAGTGACAACAAAGTTTTGGTGGTCAATCTTGATGAATCCCGAGTTAAGTTTCAACAGAATGAATATTCCAGTGGTATATCGAATGAATTGGATTTGAAATTCAATGACTTGAAAGTCTCATTGTCTTCTACCGATCCGCTTCTTGAATCATTCATTGTGGAAGCAGGTGTTACAGAACTTGCTGAACAAGCACGTAAGGCAAGTGGAGGTACAATATTTGTTTTCCCATCGTTTAGAATCTCCATGAGAACGTTCCAAAAATACAATTCAAACTTGATTGAGTATATGTTTCAATCTACATTCAATGGTACTGTTGATATCAGATGGAATTTAGGTTCAATCAATTTTATTAGAGAGATGTATTCCATACACTCAAAAGCATTAGAGGCCAGAATGGAATACAGAAGGAAGATGCAACCATTTGACGAAGGAACTGAAGGATTGTCTAAGAGTATTTTAGAGCAACAATTAAATGCTGAAGACACCACTCAAGAAATCGATGATGCTATTAAGGAAACTATAGAAAAAGTGGAGAAATCTTCAAAATACCGATACACAGCCTTGGCACCACCGATTATCGAAGCACCTCAATTAAAAGAATTGGGGAATGCTACTCCACCTTTGGAATGGTTTGGTTTACATAGAAACAAGTTGCCTCACGTGACACATCAGTTTGCAATTGTTAGTTTACAAAAACTTATACATGAGATTGAATTGGAATATTCTAAATTGTTAGGTAAAGCATAAGTTGTACAAGATAAATAAAAGGTGTATATTTTCTTTTTTTTTTTTTTCTTTCTATATTTACAGGAATGTAATGTAATATAATGTAAAATGAAACTTAATGACTCAAAAACCATCTTCCTTTAGCTCTTCTTCTTTGAATAACTTTTCTACCACCAACTGATTTAAGTCTAGCCAAAAATCCTAATCTTCTCTTTCTCTTTCTAGTAGATGGTTGATATGTATTACCTCTAGATTTGAATCTTTGTTGCATGATACCAACAACGGATTGTAAAGGGGAAGCCGATATGAAAGAATTAGCCAATGGGGAAGTAACACTTGAAAACACCGTTGATCTGGTTGACGCTATTGATGTATTTATGAGTCCTCTAGTGGACGATCTTAATATAGAAGAAAACATGTCCTTTTCTTTTTTTCTTTGTTAAATTGAATTGGTTTGTTGAAGTTGAGGTTGGCAAAGGTAAAAGTAATTTGATAGTTCAACAGGTTTGAAGAAACGAAAATTTTTTGTCATACACTCACCTAGGTAAATAATAAAAAAAAAAAGTCGTGTGTTTATCAAATACACATATATATATATATTTTTCACTCATCTCCTACAATTTTATATTTTTTTGATTTTTAAACCCAAAGGCATCTTTAATCAATATCAGTTCTTTACCCACCAAAAAAGAAAACAACAACAATATGTCTACATATAGATCACGAAGGGTAATTCCATCAGCTATTAATGCTCCTACTTCTATAAGAGTTCATAAAATTAACAGTTTTTCTTCCTCGGAAGCTGAAAGATTTTTAACTGAATTTATTGATGCTAGTGAACTAAATATTTCTGGAAAAGTGACAACCATTACTGATTCCAATAATAATAATACTGGTCTTGCTGGAAATAGTGATAGTCCTGCTGTTTTATCACAATTGAAAAGAATTCAAAGAAGTTTGAGAGGATTGCCTCCAATTATCAGTGAACAACAAGCACAACCATCTGATAATAAAAGAAGTGCAGATGAAGAGTCAAATCGTCCTAATAAAAAGATCAAGTTTGATGAAAGTGAAGACAGTAGTGAAGATGTAGTCGATTCAAAAGAAGGCGAAGAAGAAGAAGATGAGGATGAAGAAGAAGAACAACCAAAGTATGAAGAGGATAGTGAACAAGAAGAAGAAGCAGAAGAAGAAGACGCCGAAGAAGAAGAAGAATCAGAACCAATAGAAAAGAAGAAGAGCAAGAAGGATAAATCCAAGAAAGACAAGAAAAAGAAAAAGAAACATAGTTGAGACAATTAGAAGTATATAGATGGATGTTATGGAATAAATATATATTTTCTTTTTTTACACAATATTTCTAGTTTCCTGGTAAGGCCAATACTTTATCTACTTGTTTTGGGAATTCTCTAACGATAATATCACATTTAACTTCTTTACATAAATCATTTTTATTGAAATAAGGAACTTTTTGTAATAAATCCAACCCACTTGATCTTTCCAAAGCTTCCACTGGAACTTGAAAATTAGTTAATGGAGTAGAATTATCTATAACATCATTAGGCATAACAAATGCAGCAACACTAATTTTTTCCGATCCATTGATTTCACCAACAATTAATTTGAAAAAATGAGTTGGTACAGCAATATTTGGAGGTGATCCAATAACTTCATATGAAATTCTATATTTACCATCTGCTTCTAATTTTGGTAAATATAATGGACCTGTCATAATTCTAACATCATCGAATTTATTAGTTAATCTTCTGGTAAAATCTTCAAAATGACTCCAATAATCACGATTAAATCCATCACCAACTTGTGGACACATATTAGTTAAATAAAAAGTTTCATCCATTGCTAATTGTCCATATTTGGCATCAGCAGCTGGAGCTTGATGACCACGATCATACCCACTACGGAAATAATCACGTAATTTATTTCTAAATTTAACCGGAATAGCTTCATCTTCTTTAAATACAGATTTTTTACGATCTCCATTTTGATTATTTTTGGATAATGATTCTTTAGTTATATGTTCAACAACCCAAGTTGGATTTCTAGTGGATCTATCATAACAACTAACAAATTCACTTCTATTACCTAAATCATGAATTGGACCTGGGAATCCAAATTTGAAAAAACCTTGTGGATTAATGGATGATGGATCAAATACTTCATTTGATGAATTATTATAAGGAACTGGTAAACTTGAGTTGGAAACTGGTGTGGACGAATCACTAGCGGATGATTTACCCCAAAAAAATAATGCAGTACCAACAGTACCCAATGCAAAGGAATTGAAAACAAGTTTAGAAGACATGGTTGTGTGTTGTGTGTGGTATTGGTGAAAGAAAAAAAATTTTTTTTTTTTTTTCCTATGTAAATTTTTTTTTTGCGACGCCGAACAAACTGGGGAGATTTTATTGGTGAGAGGAAGATGTGAGTTGACAAGTGGAGGATAACGCTACAGTTGAACAATAGATGATTAGACCCCACGTTTATGGTTACCATTTACTTAATAACAAAATTTCCTCATTGATGATGGGAAAGTTATAGAGATCAACTCATCAATTTGCAACCACTTTCTTTTCTTTGGTGATAAAAACTCTAAAGCGAGAGATGATGATCTTTACGCGTCATTCTTCCAACCGAAAAAAAAAAAAAATCACTCTAACATTAGTCTCATCTCCATTCCCATTCCCACTATCCAACCAATGCCTTCACAACAGCTACGAAATCCTGAATTTAGACCTACTCAAATCATCAAGAAGTGTCAAGATCAAGGCCGACCTGCATATATAGCGGGCCCCATGGTTCGATATTCAAAACTTGCATTTCGAGAATTGTGTCGATTTTATCAAATTGATATTGTTTATACACCAATGATTTTAGCCAGGGAATTTGTACGTAATTCAATTGCAAGATATACTGATTTCACCACCAATAAGCAAGATAGATGTGTTATTGTACAAGTTGGTGTTAATAATATTGAAGATTTCATGAAATTTATTGAAATGATCCATCCTTTTGTTGATGGTATTGGCATTAATTGTGGATGCCCCATTAAGGAACAAGTGCGTGAAGGTATTGGTGCTGCTTTGATGTCAGAACCTGAGTTGGTAGCGGAGTTGATACGTACAGCGAAGGGGAAATATGGTGATGGTATTTGTATTGATACAAAGATTAGAATTCATGGTGATATTAATAAAACTATTGAATTTGTTAAGAAAATAGTTGAAGCAGGTACTGATATGATTACTGTTCATGGTAGAACTAAGAATACTAGATCAACCGTACCTGTTAATTTAGAAGCTATTAAGATAATAAGAGAAAACGTTCCTAACATTATACCTGTTATTGCAAATGGAGATTGTTTCACTTTAGATGATTGTAAACAAATTGCTGAAATTACAAAGGTTCAAGGAGTTATGTCAGCTCGTGGGGTATTAACTAATCCTGCGTTATTTACCGGTTTGGATAAGACACCATGGAGTGCAATTGAGATGTTTATGCATTTAGCTACTGCATATGGTCTACCGTATAAACTTTCACAATATCAATTGGCTCAATTACTTGAGAATATCATACCTAAAAAATATTTAAAGGGAATAAATGAACAATGTAATATGGCGGATTTAATAGATTATTTGGATGATCATTTCATTTTAAAAAGAAAGGAAGAAGAAGGGTTTGCTACTGAAATTGAACCTCAATGGAGAATTAATATAGAGAAATTGGTTATATAGAAGATAATACATTTGTTGTACATTTATTATCCGCCCGGGATATTCGGGATATTCTAAACTCTATCCACTTTTTACATATTCCCTGATATCGATATTCGCTAGTGGCACACTGCTACTTTTGTTATCGACTTTATAAATACCAACTAGTTGTTGTGAAAGTTCAAACATGTTGTTTCTCAATGAAATCACCACAAATTGAGCATTCTTGGTACGTTCTTTAATGTAATTTGCAATGATTGAGACATTTCTGAAATCCAAAGCAGCATCGATTTCATCCATGACATACAATGGAGTTGGCTTATATTTATGTAAGGCAAAAACCAATGCCAATGAACTCAATGTTTTCTCACCTCCAGATAAATTGGAAATATTCTTCCATGATTTTCTTGGAGGCATCACACTGAATAAGATACCTTCAGAAAATGGATCCAAACTATCAACCAATTCTAATTCGGCATTACCTCCCATGGTTATCATCCCATACATCGATTTAACCGTCATAGAAATAGTATTGAAACCAACCATAAATTCGTCCAATCGTTTACGTTTCAAATCATCACAATAGTTCTTTTTACTATCACGGTCTTCAACCGCTTGGTTTAAATCATTTTTCCTATTGGTATATTCCACAATTTTAATACCATATTCTTTTAAAATCTCTATATCGACTTTCACATTGGCCATATAGGTTTCCAATTCTTCTATTTCTGAATTGATGACTTCCAAATCAACATGGGCTATTTCTTCTTCTGATAACTTTTCAATCAAAGATCCATTGTATTTTGCTTGCTCATTTTTTGCCAACCAAGATATGTATGGTTCCACATCACGAATAACCAATGCTTCAAGCTCTTGTTCATTTTCTTCAATTAGATGAGAATAATTCCTAAGCAATGCCGTACATTTCTCGAGTTTATTGGAGAGTTCAATCTCCACCAGTTTGAAAATATTAAGCTTCTCTTGGTTTTCTTCAAGTTCGGTTTTCAATTTTTCCAATTCATCTGCTTGGTCGTTTTTATCTTTTTCTAATTTATTGATCTTACCACCAATTTCTTCAAGTTTTGTAGCAACTTTATTTTGTGACTCTTTAACTGATTCGAGTTGAGACTCTGCATCCTTTTGTTCTTCAGAAGCTGTTTCGATCTGTTTGGTATGTCGTTTAAGTTCATTTTCCAATTTTTTGATCGCCATTCTATCACCTGATGTTTTTTCATGAATAATTGCAATCTGTTGTTTAAGAGAATCCACCTTGGAGCTTTGAACTTTTAATTCAACGCCACCAGCATCCATAATTTTTTGTTCAAGGACTGAAATTTGTAACTCATACCCACTCATTTCTGATTTAATTTCTGCTCTTTTGGATTTGAGCTGTTGTAATTCCCTTTCCTTTGCTGACAATTGTTCTTCTAATGAACTATCTTTTTGCATTTTTTCTTGTTCAGCAATCAAATTCTTACATATTTGAGTCACTTCTTTCTTTTCCGACACCAATGCTTCGATATCCAATCTTAATTTAGAAATCTCAAATTCAGTTTCTGGTTTAAGTCTTTTCAACTTATCCAACATCGATACTTTCTCATGGTAATCGCCATTGATTTTTTCAAATTCTATTTCCATTGCTTGTAATTTCCTATTCATATCTTCCAACTCTTCAGCACTCATAACTTTGTTATTGGCATTTGCAGAATTTGTCAACCTCATAGCTCCCTTGGATACATAATTACCACCACCAGACATGGTACCTGATATGTCGATTACATTCCCATCCAATGTGACTACTTTCCATCTCTTAGCACCATATGCAACATTCTTTGCATCTGTCAAATTGGGTGCCACTAAGGTATCATAAACTTTACTATAGAAAGCTGGAGCAAATTTGGGATTTGATGGTTGAATCAAATCAAATAATCTTTTCACATTGCTTGGATCCCCTGGTGTTCTGATTGGAGCTAAATCAAAGTTTCGCAACTTGTTTAAACAAATAAAGTTTGCATAACCCAATTGATTCTTTCTTAAATATTCAATACATGCTTGTGCTGTTTCCACCGTTTCTACAACCATAGAATCCAAACCTGGAGCAGCTGTTGATATGGCAACATCATACTTCTCATCAATAGTTCCCAAATCCCCTAATCTGCCATAAAACCCATCAATTCTACCTGAATTCGCCATTCTGAGTAATGCAGTCAAAATTTTGTTCTTATTTTGACTATTTTGGAAAATGGATGTAGAATCCTGAGTTTTCTGACGTTGAGCAATCAATCTGGATTTGAATTTTTCCAATTCTTCTTTGGCTGCTGAACATTGTTCATCCCCTAATGCTATCTGTTCGTTTATTTGTTCCAATTTTGTTTTGGTTTCTCGATGTTCTGCTTCTTTATCTTTACCAGATTTTTTAATTTGTGTCAATCTTTCTTTACGTTCCTCCAATTGTTTTGAAACACTATTCATTTGATTGTGTAATAAATCAATAACCGATTGTGCAAGCTTTATTGCATTTTCTTTATCTTTCAATTCCGAATTCCAAGGTTCGAGTTGTTCTTGTAATGTCTGGATTTCTTTTGTAAACTCGGCTGTTTTTTCCACTAAACCCAGTCTAATTTCATCTAATTTGGACTCTTCAATTTCCAATTGATCAGTTAACTTATCAATATCTGCTTTGAATTTTTCCGATGCATCTGCATAATTTGCTAGTTTTTGTTTGGAACTTGTCACAGTGTGTTTCAGAGCATCCAATGTTTTCTGAATTTTCTTCAACTTGTTTGAAAGATCCTTGGATTTTTCTTCCAATGAGACATGTTTCTTGTTGGTTTCCTTTCTTTCTTTGCCTAGAGAATCAATTTCTGAGGCCAATTTCTTGACAATTTTTTCAATTTCTTTCTGCTTTTGTAATTCATTCTCAATTCCTTCGAGTATTTCCTTGTTGGACTCTCTATTTTCTTCCAACTGTTTGTTTAATTCATCCGATTCATTCTGTTTGGCGGAAATTTTCTTTTGACACTCGGAATTATTCACTTGAAATTGTATACTCTTGAAATTTATCAATTTTTTCTCCAATTCTAAAAACCGAAGAGCTTCAGTTTTTTTTTCTTCCAATTGATCCTTGTCCTTTTCAACTAAATCAAATCTGTTAGCCTTCTCGAGACAGACTTCATTCAATTCTTCTATCTGGGCAGTGCTCTCTTCAATTAATTTTTTATATTTTGTAGTGCCAATAATATCTTCAAGATATTCAAGTAAGCCATCCCCATTATCCCCTTCAGCCTTTGATTTCATTTGGGCAATAGATTCAACTTCCCCTTGTAAGATAAGAAATCTCTTATGATCCAAATCTATTCCTTTTCCTTTCAATAGGTTGGTGACTTCAGTATAATTACTTGTTTTGCCGTTAATATAATACAGTGATTGATTGTTTCGAAATGCTTTTCTAGAAATAATTAACTCTGAATCAGGAACAATTTCTGCCCTTTGAGGATCAACTGGATCATCTATAACCAATTGGAAATGAATATCAACTTGACAAAAGTTCAGTTCTTTGCCACCTGAATTATGAATCAACTCCGATAATTTCCCTTGTCTCATTTTTGATGCTCTAAATCCAAAAACAAACAACATAGAATCGATGACATTGGATTTACCACTACCATTAGGTCCAACCACAGATGAAAAGGAAGGATGGAATGGACCAATGATTTGTGTGCCAGCATAGGATTTGAAATTTGTAAGAGCCAACTGGCGTATCACCAATCTAGGTTCATTGGGAACGGCAGGAACTCCGTTTGATTTTTGATCTTGAGATGTGGTTTCATGGGAACTTGCTGAGGATGGGATGGAGTTACTCTGCTTGAATTCCTTCGGCCTTTCTTCTGTATCAGGTGTTTGTTCTAGTTGCAGAAGAGGTTCATGGTTGAGACTCGCGTGTGGAGATTCGTGATCTTTTGTGGAGTTCAGTTGTATCTCATGGGGTTTCACATTCTCTTCCACTACTTTCAGTTCTTCTTGATCTGACGTATGAGAAATATCTTGCTCTTGTTCTTGCTCTTGTTCTTGCTCTTGCTCTTGTTCTTGTTCTTTCTGTTCGTCATCACTCTTTTCTTCTTCCTCTGGTATAGCTAGATCTGAAGCACTTGTTTTGGAATGGCTTTCTGAAAAATCTTCTGTTTGTGATTGATCTTGGACATCATAGTCACTATTGTTGATAAAACTACTTTCATCTTCACTATCAGGGATCACTGGTCTCTTTCGTTTCATTGTGGGTTATAGACTTCTTTTTTTGGAATATCTATATCTATCTATTAATTGGGGACCCGGGCAACCTGAAATGCAAAAATCAAAACAATATCTAGTAGAGAAAAAAAAAAAGAAAACAAAAAGAACGCAAGCGAGTGCCATTTGAGGCGTTTTGCACGACCGCCCAACGGACCCAAACCGTGCGAAACCGAGCGAAACCCAAAAATTGGACAGGTGTGGGTGGTTCCAATAGTGAGTAAAATTAAACTACAAAGTATGAAGGGACATTTGTGAGTGGAAATTCAGTTGATAGAGTAGAGTTTTATAGATTGATGGTAATGTAGATGTCACAGCCTTACTATTCCTGTATGAATCCAGAAGAAGTGTGAGGAAAGTAATGTTCTTATTGTGACCATTGTTATTAGCCCAGGGCATCTCCTGTTGTCCAACGCTTGCAACAAAAAAAGATGAGCACCAATAAATGTAGAGCAAGTACTTTTTTCATTTACAATAATCAAAAGAATAGAACGGAAGTCTTGTATTAAAAGTAAAACGACTTAATAATTAAACAAAATTAGTGTTTGGGTAGTAAAATAAAATAGAAGTAGAGGAATGTGTAAATGTAAAATGTAAAATGTAAAATGTAAAATTTGAATATGAATATGAATGGGGGAAAAAGGTAACGGTAATAAAATTAACTCAATCAATCAATAGATCTCTCTTACATGATCAAAGCAGCACCAATAGCCATCATACCGACAACACCCAAACTGGCACCAGTGGCGACAGCGTTGTTAGCAGAAGAAGTGGTGTTGGAAGTAGAGTTTGAGTCTTTGTTGACAACAACATTTCTGTTTTCGGCATCAGCAGCTTCGGATTGACTGATTAAAACGGTTGAAGTTCTGACTTGATGAGTTTTGTTGAATCTACCGTAACGATGGGTGGTTTGGGTGACGTATTCAGTGACGGTGGTTGGGGATTGGGTATCTTTTGGACCTCTACTGGCGACAGCCAAGGAAGAGACGGCGAGGACAGTTGCGACGGTGGAGAGCTTCATTGTGAATATGTGGTATCTATCAAATTCCTTTTAGGTTGAAGAAAGAAAGAAAAGAAGAAAGAATAAAAAAAATTACTTTATTTTTTTTTTTTCTCTGCTCTGGTTAAGTAGTGGAAGTTGAAAGTGAACGAAAGAGTTAACAAACTAAATGAGTGAAAAAAGAAAACAAAGGAGAAAATGTTAACTTTCCGTTTTTTGCTTTGTTAAATTTCTATTTCTAATTTTGTGTATCTTTATGCACGACTAACAAATATCTCTCTCACTGCAATAACTAATGACGAAAGAGAAGAAGAGAGAGAAGAGAAAAAAAAAAAATGCCGCAACCCGCCAAATCTTATCCCCCAATTAATTTATTTAACTAAACCAAATAGAAGAAAGTGAGCGATTTAACATCTCAGAATAGAAAACGAAATCTCATCACAACGAAATCACTTCTACTTCTACTTCTACTTCTACTACTTCTTTGATAGCAAACGTTGTTCAATATTATTTAGTTCCTAAGTTTGTATTTTTTTTTTCTTGGTTAATTAATTAATATTATCAACTAACCAGTTTCATCACCTTCTTTACTTTCTTTTTCGCCTTCCATTTCTCTCTCTCTCTCCCCCCCACCATGGCTTTGGCCATCCGTTCGGAAATTATTGGAGCGTAGGGCGTAGATGCGAAAGTGCGTCGGTTTTTTTTTTTGTTTTTTTTGGACGGTGGGAATTGCGGTTATAAAAAAAAAAAACTGTAATAATAGTACAATACAATAATAATAATATCGGTTAGTAAAAAAATTCATTTTATTCCGGAACATCTCAGGAGGAAAGATAGAATCCTACACACTAAAACCAGCCAGCTTAAACAATAGGGGGAGGAAGATTCTAGCGTACAAAAAAAAAAAAGAAATGATTTTCGGTACTGTGTATCCGGGGCTAATTGATTTTATACTCCTGGTCTTATATACACACCTAGCTTTTAATTTCTGGTGCTTCTTGTTCCTTTTTTCTTTTTAATTCGCTCTACATCCAACCCTTGGCCTTGCTTGTACTACGCAACCACAATACATATCTTAGCTGGCTTTGAATGTAAAAAAATTAATGTTTCACTTTCTCGTATACTTTTTTTTTTAATCCAAACTCTTATTGGTCAGAATATACATTACACACATTACAACAATACATTACAATAAAATCAGAAATCAGAAAACAGAAAACAGAATAATCCCGCTTTAAATTTTTGTGTTATTTCCGGAATTAATACCGTCCTGGGTTCTTGTTCTTATTTAACCGGGGTTAACATGTTTGCCTATTGAATAAAAAGCCCTTCACTTTGTTAGCACGTGAGGCATCAACACACAGCTTTTTCGCTTCCAATTACTCTTTATCTCTTTCTCTTTGTCTCTTTCTCTTTCTCTAACACACATATATATATATTAAAGATAACCACTAACAAGTATACTCATTATTCCTTCTCTCTTATTCCAAACTACTCAAACTATCAAAAAGAACTGAAATACTTTCCCCAAAATGATCTCTTCTTATACATTCAGCAAAAATTGGTGACACATCTATTACAACCAATTTATCCTTATGTGTTTCAATTTGTTCTTTAGCAATGGGGTAAGTATTGGTAACAACAATCTTATCAATACATTTGGAATCAGTCAAATCTTCTAAACAATGTTCATTAAATACCCCATGAGTACCAACAACATAAACAGCTTTAGCTCCACAATTTATTCTTAAATGCTCAGCAGCGGCAATAAATGAATTTGGTTTATCAATCATATCATCCAAAATAATAGCAACTTTACCTTTAACATCACCAACTAATGTAATCAATTTCTCTTCCCCCAACGCAGTTGGTTCATCTTCATCATCACTATTGGTAGCATCATATGTACCCCCCAATACATCACTATTCAATTTGGTTTCCCTTTTGCAAGTTTCAGCACTACCATTTGGTTGATAATCATCATCAACAACATGACCTTGAACTACTCTGGCAGTTTGTAATTCTGATACAATATTATCTTGTCCTTCTTCAATCAATTGTGCTTGTTTCAATTCTTTCTTTTTAGCATATTTATCCTGAGTTCTTCTTCTATCGGTATGAATCATGGCAAAATTAATTTTTAATGAATCAGCTAATGCTGTAACACGTTTAGTACCACCGGGATTTTTAGATACAACAACGGCATTTTCCCAATCAAGAATATTATGACGTATCCAACGTGCCAAAGTTGGTGCACCAAATAAATTATCAACAGGTTTACTGAAAAATCCTTGCATTTGAGAAGCATGTAAATCCATTGAAACAACATGATCAGCACCTGCCATAACCAATAAATTTGCCAACATTCTAGCAGTAATAGCACCTCTATGTTTTTTCATTTTGGATTGTTTTGAATAAGGAAATTGAGGAATAACAGCAGTGATTTTATTAGCTGAACCTCCACGACATGCAGAAATTAAAATCAATAATTCCATAATATGATCATTAATATGAGGAGAACCACTTTGAATGATATAAACATCTTCATCTCTAACAGAAACGCCAATTTGAACTGAAGTTTCTCCATTGGAAAACTTCTTTAATGTACATGGTGCTGGTTCAACACCTAATCTGTCACATACCAACTGGCCAAGTTCAGGATGTGAAGAACCAACAAAGATTTTACATTTACGCATGTTTAACGACGACAACGTGGATACTGCTAATTTAAAAAGAAAATTGAGATCCCCAAAGGTTAAACTTTTTCTCTCTCTTGTTAAATTTTTTTTTTTTTTTTGCCCTGTCTCATCTCCACATGTACACACACACACACAGAGAGAGAGAGAGAGAGAGAGAGACAAATAAGAAAACGTTATAAGCTGGAGTTAAAAAAAAAATAATGAATTTTTTTTTTGTATATATTCCCCATTGACACGACCAACAAAGGATATCACCATGGCAGAATATCGAAAAGTGATAAAAGAATCAAAATTATATAACGATATCAAAAGTTCAATAGATGATGATATTTCAATTATACGATGTTTAGCATTAGGATCTCCTTCTGAAAATAAGAATGCCAAATATCAATTAGCCCTATTATTAGAATTGCAAGAATTATTTAATGCAAAAGTGTCAATTTATGATCCAATATTTAATGACAATGATAAAGAACTACTACATGATTTCATTATAGAAGAAGAATTTATTACAGATATCAATAATGATAGGGTTTTATATTTCCTTCCTCATGCATCTTTGGAATTGACAGAAAGAATATTGAATACTAATAAGCCGAAATATTTCTTAGCTAATGATGTCATTACTCATACTGATAGATTAACAAAGAAAAAACTAGCAGATGCATATCCGACACTTTCTATTCTAGTACATCTTCTCAATACAAACAACAATAACAACAAGAAGACTAACTCCACGATTGGTGATGGTTTCATCACAGTATCAAGAAGAAAAAAATTTAAAGAACCAGTGATTGACTATAATATTGAATCTGTGTATTTTGATAAAGTTCAAATTACTCGTTATCTACAAAATAGTAAAAATGAACCTTGGGGTACATCATTTACCGATCTAGCTTATCATTATATAACTTAAAGTCTCAAATAATAACAATTTCACTTTTTTTTTTTTTTCAACTTAACCGTGGCTTTTTAACACCAGGTTCTTCCTCATGTTCAATGATTTCTTTAGGTTGTAATAAATGCTTAGACAAAATTGCATATAAATCATCCTTGGTAAATGGTTTGGCTAAAATATCAGACATTCCATTTTGTAAATAAGTTACTAAATCATTATCGCCAATATTCCCCGTCATGGCAATAATTGGAGTCTTAGTATCAAAAGATCGGATAACACTAGTAGCTGTAGCACCATCTAAATTAGGCATAACTATATCCATCAATACTAAATCATATTTGGTATGTTCCACAGTGGAAATTGCATTTAATCCATCAGTGACAACAGTTACTGAACAACCATATTTAACAAGGAATTTTCGGCATAATTGAATGCAAACATTATCATCTTCAACTAATAATACATGGAATTTTGGATTAGGTATAGTGGTGGTGTTGATTTGTGCGGATGTATTGGGGGAAGCAGATGTACTCATGGTTATGGCTGGTGATTTAGGTGATATTGTAGGAACATTGGATGTACTGCCAGCATGTGGATGCAGAAGAGGGGTGTCTACAGGAGCTCCAGGAACACCTGGAACAGGAACAGGAACAGGAACAGATGTAGGACCTGCACCTGGACCTGCACCTGGACCTGCTTGTTGTATGTTAGAAGAAGGTTGTTGAAGTGGACGAGGTGCAGGAGGTGCAGGAGGTGCGGGAGGTGCTGGTGGATGAACTGGTGCAGGTGCAGGAGGTGCTTGTTGTGGTTGTGAAGGTTGTTGGTGGTTCATTGGTGCAAGTACTGGAACTTGAACAGGCACTGGAACATTAACAGTAACAGGACCTCCTGGGGTGCTTGTAGGGACTTGTAACGGCACAGGTGCTGCACCAGGAGGACCAGGAGGACCAGGAGGACCAGGTGGACCAGGAGGACCAGGAGGACCAGGAGGACCAGCGACAACAGGAACAGGAGCTTGTTGTATGAGTGGCAGTGGGTTTGATTGTGGCTTGATACTTCCTACGGGGCTTGTTATCGGACGTATAGAAGATCTGTTAATCAACTGTGAGTGATGTTGTAATGGAGATTGGAGGTGTTTGGAAATGCTTGGCAACGTTGTATCAGACATTGAACTTAAACCCGTTGGTAATGTTGAATCCGGACCAAGTTGTGAAGGTGGAGGGAAATCCAATGGTGGTAATTTGATTCCCGATTGTAATAAAGTGTTGATTAATATGTTGATAGATCTATGATATCTTTCATTGAATGTATTTATGGAAACAATATTCTCCACCACTGTCTTATATTTTCTTTCCAATAGATTAACTTCTTGAAGTAAATTCAGATTTTCCTTTTTAAGATTCTCCACTTGTTCTTTTAAATAATTTGTCGATGTGGTGATATGTGTATAATTGTGATTGCACGCACTTTGCGACCCATTATTATTACTTGATTCTTGCTTCAACGTAGTACCAGTGGTTGTTGCCGTGACTTTTTTCCCCGTAGGACCTTTACGTTTTATATTTTCCAATGCTTCTGTATCATTTATTCTGAAATCGGGATGTTTGAATTCCCATGCATCTTCTCCATATGGATAACTTGCCTTTGCTTCATTGGGGATCTTGACCTTGTGAAAATCATATTTATTCAACTGACGTACAAAACTGGCAAAATTCGAATGTTTGAAATGACGTGGTAGTATATCCTTGGTGAACTCATTTGTATTTATCACCACAAAACTATCTCCTCCAACGGTCCATCGGACTATATCTTTATAACTTTCTTCTTGTAACATTAGAAACAATTTCTTCACAAAATCATTTGAACCACTTTGGTTCGAACTTGCTGTTGTGGCAAGTGTCGAATTCAGTGGGATAGGTTGTTGTAACGAGGACATTAATTAATAATACATAAATATGAAAAACTGAAGGGAATGTAAATGTGAAAAAAAAAAAAAGAATTTAAGACACGAATATGTAGATGGTAAAACGACAAATAATATCAACTTCTGTGGGGAGGGAATGAAATGGAAAATAGTTGATGATGTTATTGAAGATGAAGATGAATGTCGAGTGGGTTGCTTTTCTTTTTTTATCTTCGACTAGAAAATAGTGGGAAACCTTAAATAAAAAAAAATGATGATAATGGAAGAAGAAAAACTTTGTATTTTTTTTTTTGTATTTATAGTTTCTTGTTAAGACGTGGATGGATGAATATATATATGCTCGGCGTCATACTTAGTTTAGTTACAATAGCAGAAACAAAAGCAGAGAGAGAAGAAAAAAAAAAAAACTGTTTGGTAAATACACTACCAACAAAAAAGCAAAATGCAGTATTGGTTAATGAAACACAAAACAGAAAACGGATAATGAGGAAGAAGAAGAAGAAGCAGAAGAACAAGAAGAAGATGCTGTTACTGTTACTGTTAAGGTCAATTAAATGCATGTTACGTTGTAATAGGTTGCTATTTTAACCCCCCTTTTTTATTTCATTTCTACTTCTGGAAAACGTTCTACAACTACTGAAGGGCTATTATTAGCGGAAGACTACTAGTACTTTATTTTTATTTTTCGTAATGAGGAATTCACGGCTGGATTAACAAGTGAACAGTGATAAAAACAAATGTGATCATCATCAGCAGTAATAGTAATAGTAATAGAAATCTGATACATTTTGAAAAAAGATTTTTTTGTTTTAAATCGAATGAATCAGCCAGCAATATGTTCCATCTATTGATCACGATCTCCTGATCTGAAACTAGAACACTCACACACTCACACACTCACACACACTCACACACACTTCCTGAAATGACCATAAGACGTATCATCTCTTAATTATGAAAAAAAAAAAAATTTGGTTTTTCTTTGGCCAACTATGTTTCTGAATTCCTTCTGGCAATGTGTTTGTGTGTGTGTGCCTGTGCCTGTTCCTGTGGTGGAGTTTTCTCGCTTCGTTCGTTTTTTTTTTACCCCTTGCCTCTTACCTCCTTTACCTCTTCCTTCCCCCTTCCCCTTCCCTTGCCTGCTGCGTCCTGCTCTGTCGTCAATTTTTTTTTTTTTCATTTACGTTAGCCCCGAAAAAAGTTTTACCTCGACAGCAAGTTCCCTTACAAACTCTGAAACAAACCGTCACCAACAGGAAGGGTAAAAAAAAAAAACACCCCAAGGAACAGATCCATTATTTGAAATTAAATTCTAATATTTTTATTTTTTTTCGTCAAGGATGTCAACATGAAACAATGTCACAAACAACAAATGACAAGCCATCTCTCCATATAATACCTTCATTTTATGGGGTCTATATCCTCCAATCCATCCCGAAACCTCGAAGCTTATACGTGGGATCAACACCTGATCCGAAACGTAGAATTCGACAACACAATGGTGAATTAAAAACAGGCGGTGCATATCGAACCAAGAAATCGGGATCAAGACCATGGAAAATGATGGTGTTAATACATGGTTTCCCTTCACGTGTTTCAGCATTACAATTTGAACATTCGCTTCAACATGCACATCAAACTCGCCTTATAGATCAAGATTCTCGTGTAACCACTAGTTCTCGACAATCATCCATGCAGCTGAAATTGGCCAATGTCAAGTTATTAACTTCTGCGTTTAGTAAAATGAGTTTACGAGTGACTATTTTTGATAACAAGGTTTTTGAAATGTGGCAGGAAAACAAATACAATATTCCATGTTCCGTTGCTTGTGAATTACGAGATTTTGAACCGTTTTGTGAAGATGAAATTAAAGAGGTCAATATAGACGAAGCAAAGCAGATTGTTTTGAATACTAAGTTGCAATGTACAATTTGTAATCAAACAATAAATTATTTCCCCGACGAAATCCCCAATATAACTTGTCGACAAGAATTAACAATTTTTTTAGCACAAGGCAATTTCCCCCTAATTGGACTATGTCCAAACAATGATGTGTTTCATTTATCTTGTATGGCAAATCTTCAAGATCAATTAGTTTCTGAAACGGTCACATGCACTTGTAATCTGAAACTAAGCTGGCAACAAATCATAAGAATTTCTACAAGACTACGAAAATACATACTTCAAGACCATGTTAACTTATCTGCTACTACACAATCATAATTCATCATGTTCAATTGGTTTGGTATCAAATTCAAATGGAATTTCCCAATTGGAATTGATTTTAACTTTTGGATTCTTGATCGTGGCAATTTTGTTGCCCGATACAACTATGATTTGCTCAATTCCAATTGTTGGTTTGTAATCCCCAGTGACATTTGCACGAATAACGTTGTTATCGACATTAAAGTCAACTTGTATACCCGTGACCAATGATTCTCCATCATCAGCATATAATTTACCTTTAGCGGTCTTACCATGCTTATTTAATGCAATAATCAAAGTATATGGATCTAAGGCCATTAATTTTGTAGATCTTCTGTAACGATTCTTCATTGCAATCACCGATCCACCTTTCAATAGTATTGGAATATCATTGAGTTGTACAGATTTTGCAACATTTTTAGTATAAACCCCATTTAATTTCCCATTGGTGAAATCATAATAAATTTCGTCATCTGGTAAATGAAACTCAACTGTATTTGCCCCTTCATCTGTAATTGGTTTAACTAATAATCCGGAATTACCAACAAAGAATTCATCATCGATTGCATAATTTTCCAAATTTTGTGGGGTTTCATAAAACAATGGTTTAATTACAGGACTTCCATTTTGTGATGCTTCAAAGAAACAAGTATAAAAGATTGGCAATAATGCATATCTTAATCTAATTGCATCCCTAATATATCCCGTGTATGGTTCTCCTGCCAACCAAGGTTCTCTTCTTCTAGAATCAATATGAGCATGACCTCTGAAAAATGGATACCAAATACCTGCTTGGTACCATCGTGTTAACAATTCATTTGAAGGATTACCAAAAAACCCACCAACATCAGCACCGGCAAATGGCATACCAACAACGTTGGAGGTTAAAATCATTGGAATTGAAATCTTCAAATATTCCCATTTGGACATATTATCACCAGTCCACATTGCTGCTGTACGTTGGGAACCAGAATAATACGATCTTGTCAAGATAAATGGACGTTGTGTTGGTAATCTATCAACAAGGGCATTGTAAGTCTTCTCATGGTAAGACATTCCGTAAATATTATGCACAGATCTGAGTTCCCATTGACCGTGAAGAATGTTATCTTTGGGAGCGCTGGTTTCTGGTCCATTGAAAACAGAAGGTTCATTCATATCATTCCATAGGTGGATATTGCGTGCAGATGTCATAAATTGCTGATGTTTTTTGTTCCAGAACGCTTGTGAATTTGGGTTCAATGGATCAATCCAAATTGATTCCCCTGGCCAACAATGTCCCAAATAGGTTTTATCTGCAGGGTCTTTCATTGCCAAACTCTTTTTAATCATTTCGTTACTAACATCGTACCCAGTCTTAATGTGAGGATCAATAATCACCACCAAATTTCTGCCGGTTCTATCCAAGACTTGCAACATTTTTTCTGGAGTAGCAAAGTTCTCTTGATCCCAAGTGAAATATTTCTTGTCATCGGTATATTCGATATCTAACCAAATTGTGTCGTATGGGATTTCATATTCATCAAACTTGGCATGCACATCCAACACATCTTTTTCATCATTGTAATTCCAACGACATTGATGATATCCCAAAGAGAATAAAGGTGGTAATTGCAGAAACCCAGTGACCCTGCCATATTGTTGCGTCACTTCAGTTGGGGTATCTTCGATGATAACAATAAAATCCAATACACCATTTTCTGAAATCCAATGCACCGAAGAATCCTCGGACTTTTTAATATCAATATAGGTGTCAGCACTATTGACCCAGAAAATACCCAAGGACACGTCTGGCTTTGTCGCTACCAAAAATGGAATTGATCCATACATTGGGAGTCGGGAGTCAGTTTCATACTCAAAAATATCCACGTTGTATAATCTATAAGGTTCCTTTGAAGAGGTATCCTTCAATAACAACGAGTCAGCATGCTCGGGGATACCATACAAGTTAGAAAATCCAATCAACGAGAAATCAACAGCAATAGATTCTGGTCCCAAAGGAATCGAGTCCAGTTTGGAATCCTTAAATGAATCGGAAAACATATCAAATGATGATTCTTGCGGTAACAAATTCAATTCATTGTCTTCTTGATTTCTATAATGTTCAACATTGAGAAGTTGGTCAGAGTTGATTCTCAATTGTTCTTTTCCTTTATATTTAAAAACAAATACAATTGGATAATACTGCAAAGTAACTTCGTGTTCACCATAAACTATATCAATTTGATTTTCCTTTTCGGAAACTTCAATATTGTTAACCTTTACAATATCCTGCTTGAATGCCCATTTTTCAGTTTCATTGTATCTATTTGAATTTACATTTTCCAATTGAACATCTCTCTCTTCCGATAATTTGAACCTGAAATTGTCTTCCACGATGGTGACTTCAAAAGGCAACTCCACACTTTTGTTCAATTGAATCAATTTTTTTAGTATAACACCATTAATTGTTCCATTATTTATTTGCAATGAATCAACAGAATAAGGAGATTGGAAATTTTCTGACAGCAAAACTTGCCTTGCGTAATGCCTATTTCTGTGACAAAACCCAGATTGGTCGCATGATTTGAACAAATAATCCTTAACTGCCTCAACAGTAGCAATTACCAAGATAAGTGACCAAAATACCTTCATCTTGAATTGAGGATAATCTTTGATAGTGTAGATCAGCACGAAGTTGTGTATAAACTTTTTCAAGTTTTGCTCCCTTTATTTTTTTTTTGTTTATCGTGTATGGTCGCGGTGTGCAAACCAAACCAAACCAAACCAAACCAAACTGGGAGGAGAGGGGGGGAAGGACCAGTGCGGAAAAGCTATGCTACGCCAGGCAAGCAGAAAAAAAAAGAAAAGAAAAGCGGCAAGTGAATATTTGTTGAAAAGAAAGAAAAAAAAAAATGTTACCATTCATCGTCAAGCAGTAAAAAAAACCCTTGCCATTCTTTTTTTTTTACTTTCTGGAGAAGTGTATTGCATGAGTTTACAATTAGAGATAATGATAAGTGATTAATATCAATTGAAAATGTTACCTGAGTTGTGATTTTAATTTTTAATTTTTGAACCAAACCCTGGATGTCTTGACATTAAATATTGCCTGATGTATGTTCCACATGGTTCCGATTTACTAAAGCAAGGGTAGGGGGGAAAGGGTTTTTTGTCCGTTCCATAATTGGTTTGAAGGTTCAGAATAACATTTACACGTATGGTTCTTACGAACTTGATAATCGGTTTTTACACATGGTAGAATAATAGTTTAAGGAACATGGCTGGTACTTTCCGCAGGATCCCCTTAATCTTTGCTTAATTCTTGTATCGGTGTACACGACAACATTATCAGTCGTGTGCTTGTGAGAATGTGCTTACTGTTTTTCTATAAGGAAAATTTTTTTTTGTTTTTCCTCACTGAAAGTCAAAAAAAAAAATTAAAAGAGTTCACATTTTCCTATTCCCTAAAAACTACAACAAGTGGACAACCATAAAACGTGCTTGGAATATCAGTGTTTTAATCTACTCACGCAATCATTTTCCTTTTCTATCAATTAATAGTATCGTTTGTATTGATTGCTTCTTTTGGTTTTTTAAAGTTCTGGTCATATTAGTTATTGGTGCTTTTGCATTTCCAAGGTATAACTCAATCAAAATGAATATGAATGTTGCAAGTGACAGAAAAAGACCTCTTCCTGAGTCATCAAGCCAGCTACCTTCCAAGAAATTGAAGCCCTTGCAAGAGTTGAGTTCGTCGGGTCCTTTGACTCAAGATGACGTTGTTTACTTCCAGAAAGAAGCTATTTGGAGACAGATGATTCAATATAAACAACAAGTAGTTTCTTTACGTCTGGATGTTATTAGATTGAAACGAGAATCGACCACCCTGAAACACATAGTAACGGTTTTAACTGCATGGTATGAACAAATTGTTTCCCTCTTTGACGAAATAGACAGGGAGGAATCAAATGAATTGTTGGTATCGTTTGAAAAGAAGGTGGATGAGAAACTAGAAACGTTGAAAAATAAGTTGTCCAAGTTAATATCCAGTAAGGTTACATTTGATTCATCAAAATATGAAAAAGTTGCCGGTGAATTGGCCCATGCCTCACGTGAAAACCACCAATTGATTTCAGATAACAGCAGTCTTTCGGAAAAGATTGAACAGTTGGAATCACAGATTGAAGAGTTGATTAAGGAAAACGAAAGGTCCGAGTCCAAAACTTTGAAGAGAGTAGACGCATCACGAAGAGTTGACAAAGATGAACCAGAACCATCTGAGAATGAGGATCAAAATCCGGCACAACTCAATGGATTTCACAAAGAAAGTGAGAATAGTCCGCAAATAGATTCTGAGGAGCTAGATAGACTTAAAAGTGAAGTGGAACAACTTAAGTCGGCCAATAAGTTACTTTCGGAACAAGTGGACCAGTTAACCAAAGACAACCAGTCGTTAATTCAACAATCTGTCAATTTGGAAAAGAAGTTGCATAATTTAGAGGAGTCGGATTTAGAGGACAATATTTTTTACAAGAAAGTTGTTAAAAACAATCAATCATTACAACAACAGATTAGTAATGTGACGAAACTTAATTCCAGTAATGCATCCAAATTGAATGAATTGGAGAAGCAACAAAATGATTTGAAAGTTTTAATCCTGAATGAAATTCTTGAAGAGAATGAAAAATTGAAACAACAATTGCATGAAAGTGAGAATAATTTGGTTAGAATTAGAACTGCTCGTGACGAATTGTTAGCCAAGAATAGCATGTTATCGAGTCAATTGCAGGATGAAAAGACAAATGAGTCATTGTTGAAGTTGAATGAAGAGTTGTCCAAGAGAATTGAGCATTTGACGAAAGAGAAACTAGACTCGATAGTTGGATCGCCAAGCGAGGACAAATTGAAGGAGTTATCACAAGAAGAATTGATTGAAAAAATTGGCCAGTTGAATGAAGAGATTAAAGAAGTGGAATTGGCGTTTAAGCAAACAAGGGAAATCACTTTGAAAAAATTGAATAGTTCAATTGACCAAGAAAACTTGACTAAAAAATTAGCAATTGAGAAGAACAAGGCAGATCAGAAATATTTTGCTGCCATGAGATCGAAGGACTCGTTGAGTAATGAGAACAAATTGTTAAAAATACAAATAGCCAAGTCGCAAGAATTGATTAAGAATTTGAATGAATTGGAAAAGAAGTATTTAAGCAAGATTGAGATCTTGGGTAATCAATTGGTTGATTTTAAAACTATCAAGGAGAATTCGTTACTGGAGAATTCCAAATTGCAAGAAGATTTACGTTCGGTCACAATTGCCCATGATACATTGCAACAGGAAGTTGATAGGGTGAATGAAAAATTGGAATCTACATTGAAAGAGTATACTCAATTGCAAGATGCAAATAAGAAGCAAGAAATTGAATTAACCAAAGTGGAGAAACAGTTGAAAACAACAGAGGATATTTTACAAAAATATAAAACAAACAATACGAATTCACTTTTACAAGAAGATGAACAACAACTTGAAGCATTAAGATCAATTGCCAAATGTTCTGTGTGTTCCAAGAATTGGAAAGATACGGCTATAACAGTATGTGGGCATGTTTTCTGTTCCAAATGTACTCAAGAGAGATTGGCTGCTAGATTAAGAAGATGTCCAAGTTGTAACAAAGGGTTCTCTGCTAATGATTTATTGGCTGTGCATTTGTGAAATATTGCAGTAGTGGTAGTATCATGGTTTTTTTTTTTTTGTTTTTGGTCATTATTTGCTTTCCTTTTTCTTCGTTGTCATATTGTATTACAATAGATTATTATGTATTACTTGTATAAATATTTAGTTTCAAATATTATTATAGTTTTTTTTTTTTATTTATTTTGGAATTGTGGAGTTTGAGATGAAATTTAACATGATTAAATAGTAAAGTATGCGCTGGCAGTTTTGCAGTGCCTTTTTTTTTTTATTGGTATGGGGGGAGAGTAGGGCACGGAGGGAGAATAGTGAACGGGGCAGAGGAATAAGCAGGAAGGGCGAAGGAAGGGCAAAAGGAAAAAAGTGAAAAAAAAAAAAAAGATTTTTTAAATTTTTTCAACAACGCGTGACTTGAAAATAAAAAGGGCAAAAGAGGGCAAAAGAGCAACCCACACAGTGAATGCTTAATACTTTTTTTTGTTTGCCACCCAATCACTTTACAGTCAAAATACCACACACACACACAAACACACACACACACACACTCTCTCTCTCTCTCTAAACTAAACATCTTAAGGCAAGCAATAGATTGCTATGTGATTATCATTTTGCATATATTATCAACATATCCTAATAAAAACTCAATTCAGTTGATGTTTGTATCCACATTTCAATAAGACAATATATTACTAAAGTACAAAAATAAATGAAAAAAAAAATGGGCTGGCTGGTTTTATGTTTCCAAAAGTATAATGAACAAAACATAGAAGAATCCAAGGAGAGAGAGTTGGTTGGTTTTTTTTTTCTTTCTTTCTCTCTCTCTTTGAAATTAATAATATGATTATCTGGGTCGTGTACAGTTCATCATTTTTGTTCAACGTATGTGGGTTTTTTTTTTTCATTCAAACTATAAATACAGTTGAAGATTTCGCACTTTTTTTTTTTCAGGATTTTTTTTTTTTTTTTTTCGGAATTTGAAGCTTTTGGATTGGTGATACAAAAGAATTCTACCATAATTTATAAGATAAACACGTTATATTCTTTATTTTTTTTTTTAAAGTTTTATTTAAGAGAAGAATCCTTTCCTCCCCTCCACTTGTTTGGTTTTGAATTTCAATTGTAACATTACTGGATATAAATAAGACAACAAACCTACACCTAATCTGTGCTCCCCTCAAAAAAAAAAAACAAAATAACATCACCCCAGTATCATCACATAGGCAATCATCAGACTATCCCATTTCTAAGTTAATTATATTTGTATTTTTTTTTTTATTTTGGGAATCAATTACGTCTTAGTATCGTATAACTTTTATTATTAATTATTATTTCTATTTTTTTGTTAAAAAAAAAGAGTAATGTCTGAAGTATTTCCAGAAACAAATACTCCCGTACAAACCCCTTCAACTGAAAGTTTTGTGAAGATGAACGAAAACGAAAACGAAAACGACAAACTTACCCAAGATAATAATAACAATAACAATAACAATAATAATAATAATAATAATAATGGTGTTAGTAATATCAGCCAGGAACCGCTTCTGCCGCCTAATCCATCTCCAACTCCTGAAAAGAGAAAACTAGATGACGATGAAATTCAAGATGAAGATGAAGATGAAGGTCAGGGAGAACAACAAAGCACAGGTATTGAGAATGGTGAATCAGTACAGGAACCTGAAACAAAGAAGCAAAAGATTGAAGATTTTGAAGTAGATGAAGACGCAGCTCAAGAACTAGAACCAACAGAAACTGAAGAAAAGTCAGAAGAGACTGTCGAGCAAGAGAAGTCAGAACCAGTCAATGAACAAGAAGAAGAAGAACAACAAGAACAACAACAACCACAAACTACAGAAGAACCAAACCCCGAACATCCATTGGGTGAAGAAGCGAAGTCGCCTGATATTCAAGAAATTGAACCACCTGCACCTCCAGTTTTCACCGACCCAGCTCCAAAACCACCACAAGAACCGGATGTTAACAACCTACCAGAGAACCCTATTCCAGCTCACCAATCAAAGTTTGTTCTCAATGTCATTAAAGTAATTAAAAGGAATAGGGAAGCAGTTCCATTCTTGAGTCCTGTTGACATTATCAAATTGAATATCCCATTCTACTATAATTACATTCCCCGTCCAATGGATCTTTCTACTATTGAAAGAAAAATCAATTTGAAAGCTTATGAAGATGTATCACAGATTGTTGATGATTTCAATCTCATGGTTAAGAATTGTAAGAAATTCAATGGTGAGGCAGCTGGTATATCCAAAATGGCCCTGAATATTCAAGCACAGTTTGAAAAGCACATGGTGAAAGCTCCACCAAGAGAATTACCTGCAGGTACTAATATTGCTGCTGTGACATTGGCACCGGCTTCATCTCCGCCTTCAAAAAGAAGAAAATCTGCATCTGAATCTGACTCTGTTGCTGCTTCAAGACCAAAAAGAAAAATTGTCCCACCAAAGGCTAAGGATTTGGTTTACAATACCAAACCAAGAAACAAGAAATTTGCTGCTGAGTTGAGATTTTGCAATCAAACAATTAAAGAGCTTATGTCCAAGAAACATTACAATTACAATTTCCCATTCTTAACTCCTGTAGATGTAGTTGCATTAAATATCCCAAACTACCATCAAATTGTGAAGGAACCAATGGATTTAGGTACTATTCAAACTAAATTGACCAATAATGAATATGAGAATGGTGATGCATTTGAGAAAGACGTGAGATTGGTGTTTAAGAATTGTTATGCATTCAACCCGGAAGGAACTGATGTTAGTATGATGGGACATAGATTGGAAGCTGTTTTTGATAAAAAATGGGCTAATAAGCCAGTTCCAGAACCAACCCCACCAAACACAGATGTTAGTGATGGCAATTATACCAGTGAAGAAGAGGACAATGTTGAAATAAGTGAAGCCATGCTTTCAGAAGTTCCAGCCATTCAATTTTTGGAGAATCAAATAATACGAATGAGAAAAGAGTTGGATGAATTGAAGAAGGAACATTTGAAGAAATTGAAGGAGCAACAAGCGGCAAAGAAAAAGAAGAGACAACAAAAGGGTAAGCGTAGAACATCAAAGGCTAAAAGTTCCAAAGACAGCCACAGCCATCATCATAATCATCACAACACTCATCACGGTCATAGCATACAAATTCAAGCTCCTCCACCTCCACCTAAATTGACACCACCACAACCAGTAGTTACTTATGAAATGAAGAAGCAAGTTTCGGAAATGGTTCCAAACTTATCGGACAAGAAGTTGAATGCATTGATCAAGATTATTCAAGACGATGTACAAATCAACAATGATGACGAAGTAGAATTAGATATGGATCAATTGGAAGACCGTACTGTTTTGAAATTGTATGATTTCTTGTTTGGAGATAAGGCTTTGAAGAATTCTGCTGGTAAGAAGAAAAAACCTATTGGTGGTAGTAATTTAGATGAATTGGCACATTTAAGAAACCAATTGGCATTGTTTGATGAAGGTGCTGGCAATGGTCAATCACAAGAAACAGCTGATAATGGATTCATGGGTATTACACATCAAGATGAATCATCAGAAGACGAAGCATCTTCAGAGAGTTCAGAAGAAGAATAAGAAAGATTACGTCATGATTAAAGAAGTTTGGTATTTTTTATTTTTTTTTTTTTTTTATGCCAACCTCCTCCCCTTTTTTCTAAATTTTAAGTGTATTATTTTCCCCTTGCTTGTAACTTCTTTATTTGATTGGTATAACTTGTCTTTGTCCTCCCCTTATTCTTCTTGATGCATGCTTGTAAGTAAGTAAGTATGTATGTATGTATGTACATATATATTATATATATATATAATATATATATATATATACTTGATAAGGTTTTTTATGTATATATTTATATCAAGTTATGCCAAAAGTAATTACTTGTAAGTTTTTTTTTTTTGTCCTTGTACAATTTTTGATGTGAATTTGCAGCAAATTAAATGCAAAATGAATCTTAAAGTGGGACTAGGGCACAATTGGAAAAAAGAAACTCCATCCATAACACTATCTATGTAAAGCAACTTCTACATTTCCATCCTAGAAGTTCCGGTATGTGAATAGTTCATATAAATAAATTCCCACGATATGTCACCCATGGTAACTATTTTGTTTTACTGAAACGACTTGAACTAGACAGAGAATCTCTAATCATCCAAACGAGGCGTTTTTTTTATATAGAAGAGTTGATAGATATCGAACATATTGCTCACAGATATAGGAGAGATGATACACAGAATTGGATAATTTGAAAAAAATTGTTGGAAGAAAACGGAATAAAAGCGGCTTGCCCCCCCCCCCCCCAAAAAAAAAAAGAAAAAGAAAAAATAAATTCGGATAATGGAAAGCGAGAGCGATGCTACCACATGAGCAGGTGAGTTGTAAAGGGATGAATTCCAATGCTGTTGCAGCGTACACCATTTCATTGTACCTTATTTAAGTGGTTGTAGAATACAAGTTATCTAAATTGAGGATAAAAAATCAGGATTCGGTGTGTATGTTTGTGTGTAAGTGTATCAGCATAACTATGCATGCTGAAATGAGTCTCGATGGCAAGAGGTTGAAAAAGAAAAAATTTTTTTTTGTATTATTACACAAAGAAAAACCAACATTTTTAATTTCTGTTGGGATTGTACAAAAATGGGAAATTGTACACGCACTGCAACAAAAAGATGAGATTTTTTAAGGGTCACAAAACCCGCCAAGTTGATTGTTAAAGAAAAACTCCGACGATTCCACCAACAACTGAGATTTATACAACAGAACAATCAAATCCACAGAGAATTGGCAAGTTGCTTACATGAAACGTTTATTCAAACGTTTCTTTATGGTTATCTCATTTCTCACAAGAATAGGAAATGAAAAAACATGGGAACCCTGGGCTGCCAATTATCTCATGTTTTCTTATTAAGGTATTTTATGTTCCGATCGCGATAATTACACGCGTTGGAAAAAGGGTTTCACTTTGCGAATCGTATTGTAAGTAAGTGATGTAGGAATGTTGCATACGATACATATGGATAACACCAATACACTACACGGCTCACCAACAGCACTTCTGTGTGTGTGTGTGTGTGTGTGTGTGTGTGTGTGTGATCCTCTGTTATTAGAGAAAACAAGCTGAATGGAGTGTTATAGCTTAGGAGAAAAGAAAGAAATGAAACTTAGACTAAGGAGGTGCAGAATAGACCTCCCAACATTAATTATTGTAGCCAACAAAAATAACTGCGTTAGTAAAAGAGATTGGCTGTTACTACACACCAAAAAATTTTTTTTTTTTTTTTTTTTTTTTTTTTTTGGCAAGTTTTTGATTTCTGCGGCACTGCGACTCACCACACACAGACACACGCTATATGAATTTTTCATTACAACAAAAACACAAGCAAAAATATTCAAATTGAATCTTAACCATTTCTATATAAACCATCAATTATTCCCAACCAAATTCCCCTTTCTTTCCCAATTTTTTATAATTTTTTTTTTTTATTTTCCCTTTTTTCTCTTTGAATTCTTTTTCTTTTTATTTAATCTTTTCTTGTTGTTTGAAACACACCATTAGATCTTCTTCTTTCTTACTACCCATACTAGATAAAGTATTTCATCCTACCACCCCCTTCCAAGAGAAATCTTATTTATTACCCTCCTCCAACCCCCCTACAAAAACCCTTGGAATATTCTAATTTTTTTTATTTCATTTTTACCAAAAACCTCCTACATCTTAATTTTTTTGACTACCAAGTCCGAACACTTTCGTATACACATATTATAAAACAGACAAATTCAACCAACCATGTCTACTCATAGACCTTTCCAATTAACACACGGTTCCATTGAACACACCTTATTAGTTCCAAATGAATTATACTTCAACTATTCACAATTAAAAGACGAATTCATAAAGACATTGCCAGAACCAACAGAAGGTTTCGCTGGTGACGATGAACCTTCCAGTCCTGCTGAATTGTACGGTAAATTCCTTGGCTACATCAGTGATAACACCGTCCAATTCCCTCAGATTTTACAATTATCCTTACAAGATTTCCAACAACGTTTCTTGGACAACAACGACAATATCCATTCTTTTGCCGTCAGCTTGTTAGAAGATGAGGCTTATCCAACCACCATCACCAAAGCCAAAGAAAACATTGTCAAGAATTACTACAAAGCCATCAAATCCATCAACAAGGTCGAATCAAATTTGTTGTACCATTGCAAACACGACGCTAAATTGGCTGCTATATTTGGTGGTCAAGGTAACACCGACGATTATTTCGAAGAATTGCGTGAATTGTACACTTTATACAAAGGTTTGATTGAAGATCTCCTCACTGCCATTGTCGACAAATTGGATCAATTATACCCTTCCTTTGACAAGATTTTCACCCAAGGCTTGAACATTTTGGGCTGGTTGAAACACCCAGAAACCACTCCTGACCAAGACTATTTGTTATCCGTGCCAGTGAGTTGTCCTGTTATTTGTATCATTCAATTGTGTCATTACACAATCACTTGTAAAGTTCTTGGCTTGACTCCTGGTGAATTTAGAGATTCTTTGAAATGGTCTACTGGTCACTCCCAAGGTTTGGTCACTGCTACCGCCATCTCCAGCTCTGATTCCTGGGATTCTTTCAAACAAAACTCCATTTCTGCCGTGTCATTGTTGCTTTTCATTGGTGCCAGATGTTTGATGGCTTACCCAAGAACTACTTTACCTCCAACTATGTTACAAGATTCATTAGAAAACGGTGAAGGTAGACCATCTCCAATGTTGTCCGTTAGAGATTTATCAATCTCTCAAGTTGAAAAATTCATCAAACAAACAAACTCCCATTTACCAAAAGAAAAACACATTGCAATCAGTTTGGTCAATGGTGCTAGAAACTTGGTTCTTTCTGGTCCTCCAGAATCCCTTTATGGTTTCAACTTGAACTTGAGAAACCAAAAGGCTCCAATGGGGTTGGATCAATCTCGTGTTCCATACAGTGAACGTAAATTGAAATGTTCCAACAGATTTTTGCCAATCTTTGCCCCATTCCATTCTCATTTGTTAGCTGATGCCACCGAATACATTTTGGATGATGTTAAGGAACACCGTTTATCTTTCCAAAAATTAAAGATCCCAGTTTACGACACCTTTGATGGTTGCAACTTCCAAGACATTGACGAACCAGTTATTGACAGAGTTGTTAAATTGATAACTGAATTGCCAGTACATTGGGAAACTGCCACCAACCACAAGGCTACCCATATCTTAGATTTCGGTCCAGGTGGTGTTTCTGGTTTGGGTGTTTTGACCCACAGAAACAAAGAAGGTACCGGTGCTAGAATCATTGTTGCTGGTACTCTTGATTCCAACCCAATTGACGATGAATATGGTTTCAAACATGAACTTTTCCAAACTTCTGCTGATAAGGCTATCAAATGGGCTCCAAATTGGTTAGAAGAATTTAAGCCAACTTTGGTCAAGACTTCCCAAGGTAAGGTTTACGTTAACACCAAATTCTCCCAATTGTTGGGTAGAGCTCCATTAATGGTCCCAGGTATGACCCCAAGTACTGTTAACCCAGAAATTATTGCTGCCTCATTGAATGCTGGTTACCACATTGAATTAGCTGGTGGTGGTTATTTTGCCGGTGATGTCATGACCAAAGCCATTGACGACGTTGTTGCCAACATCAAACCAGGTTATGGTTTGGGTATTAACTTGATTTATGTCAACCCATTCATGTTGCAATGGGGAATTCCATTGATCAAGGAATTGAGAGAAAGAGGTTACCCAATTCAATCTTTAACCATTGGTGCTGGTGTTCCTTCCTTAGAAGTTGCCACTGAATATATTCAAGATTTGGGTCTTACTCATTTGGGTTTGAAACCAGGATCTATCGATGCCATTAGTCAAGTCATCACCATTGCCAAGGCTCATCCAACTTTCCCAATTGTTTTGCAATGGACTGGTGGTAGAGGTGGTGGTCACCATTCTTTTGAAGATTTCCATCAACCAGTTCTTCAAATGTATTCCAAGATTAGAAGATGTCCAAACATTGTTTTGGTTGCTGGTTCAGGTTTTGGTTCTGACGAAGATACTTACCCATACTTGACTGGTTCTTGGTCCAAGAGATTCAACTACCCACCAATGCCATTCGATGGTGTCTTGTTTGGTTCAAGAGTTATGACTGCCAAGGAAGCTCAAACTTCATTGGCTGCTAAGCAATTGATTGCTTCTTGCCCAGGTGTTCCAGATGATAAATGGGAACAAACCTACAAAAAGCCAACTGGTGGTATTATCACTGTCAGATCTGAAATGGGTGAACCAATCCACAAGATTGCTACCAGAGGTGTTATGCTCTGGAAAGAATTGGATGACACTATTTTCCAACTTCCAAAAGCCAAACTTTTGGATGCTATCAAGAAAAAGAGAGATTACATTATCAAGAAATTGAACAGTGATTTCCAAAAACCATGGTTTGGTAAGAATGCCAGCGGTGTTTGTGACTTGCAAGAAATGACATACCAAGAAATTGCCAACAGATTGGTTGAATTGATGTACGTCAAGAAATCCCAAAGATGGATTGATGTTTCTTTAAGAGACATGTATGGTGACTTTTTGAGAAGAGTTGAAGAAAGATTTACTTCTGCTACTGGTAGTGTTTCATTGTTGCAAAACTTTATCCAATTGAACGAACCAGAAGCTTTCACTAGTGAATTCTTCAAGAAATTCCCTCAAGCCAAGAACCAATTGATTTCCGAAGAAGATTCTGATTTCTTCTTGTTATTGTGTGCTAGAAGAACTCAAAAACCAGTTCCATTTGTTCCTGTTTTGGATGAAAGATTTGAATTCTTCTTCAAGAAGGATTCTCTTTGGCAATCCGAAGATTTGGAAAGTGTTGTTGACGAAGATGTTCAAAGAACCTGTATTTTGCATGGTCCTGTTGCTTCTCAATTTACCACTAAAGTCGATGAACCAATTGGTGAAATTTTGGACTCAATCCACGAAGGTCACATTGCTAGATTGATCAAAGAAGAATATGCTGGTGATGAATCTAAAATCCCAGTAGTTGAATACTTTGGTGGTCACAAGACTAAGAAAGTCACTCCTGAAAATGTCAAGATCACTTCTGACAGACATGAAGTTGTTTATGAAATTGCTTCTAACTTGCCAGATAAACAACAATGGTTAGATTTGTTAGCCGGTACTGAATTGAACTGGTTGCATGCTTTTATTTCCACTGACAGAATTGTTCAAGGTTCCAAACATGCTGCTAATCCATTGCATGATATTTTCACTCCGGTTTCGAAATCTCGTGTTACTATTAACAAATCCACCAAGAAATTGATTGCTTTTGAAAAAGTCAAGGGTGAATTGTTACCAGTTGTCGAAATTGAATTGATCAAACCAAACACCATTCAATTGTCCTTAATTGAAAACAGAACTGCTGATGGTAAACCTGTTGCTTTACCGTTCTTGTACAAATACAACCCAGCCGATGGTTTCGCACCTGTTTTGGAAATCATGGAAGACAGAAACGATAGAATCAAGGAATTCTACTGGAAATTATGGTTTGGTTCTTCTGTTCCATACAACAATGACATCAACGTTGAAAAACAAATCTTGGGTGACGAAATCACCATTTCTAGTCAAGATATTGGGGAATTCACTCATGCTATTGGTAACAAATGTGAAGCCTTTGTCAACAGACCAGGTAAAGTTACTTTGGCTCCAATGGATTTTGCCATTGTTGTTGGTTGGAAAGCTATCATCATGTCTATTTTCCCAAAGACTGTTGATGGTGATTTGTTGAAATTGGTCCACTTGTCCAACGGTTACAAGATGATTCCTGGTGCTGCTCCATTGCAAAAGGATGATGTTGTTTCCACCAAAGCTGACATTAAGGCTGTTTTGAACCAACCAAGTGGTAAATTGGTTGAAGTTGTTGGTACTATCTTCCGTGAAGGCAAACCAGTTATGGAAGTCACTTCCCAATTCTTGTACCGTGGTGATTACAATGACTACGAAAACACGTTCCAAAAAGTCACCGAAGCTCCAGTTCAAGTTTCCTTCAAATCTCCAAAAGATTTTGCTGTTTTGAGATCCAAAGAATGGTTCCACTTGGAAAAAGATGTCGAATTTGATGCTTTGACTTTCAGATGTGAATCCACCTACAAGTTCAAGTCTGCTGACGTCTACTCATCTATCAGAACTACTGGTCAAGTTTTCTTGGAATTATCCACCAAAGAAATTATTCAAGTTGGTTCAGTTGATTACGAAGCTGGTACTTCTTACGGTAACCCAGTTACTGATTACTTGACCAGAAATGGTAAGACTATTGAAGAAGCTGTCACTTTTGAAAATGTCATTCCATTATCTTCTGGTGAAGAATTGACTACCAAGGCTCCAGGTACCAATGAACCATATGCTATTGTTTCTGGTGATTACAACCCAATTCACGTTTCCAGAGTCTTTGCTGCTTACGCTAAATTGCCAGGTACCATCACCCACGGTATGTACTCTTCTGCTGCCATCAGAGCTTTGGTTGAAGAATGGGCTGCCAACAACGTTGCTGCCAGAGTTAGAGCTTTCAAGTGTGATTTCGTCGGTATGGTCTTACCAAACGACACTTTGCAAACTACTATGGAACATGTTGGTATGATCAATGGTCGTAAGATCATCAAAGTCAAGACCATCAATGCTGAAACTGAAACTCCAGTCTTGCTTGCTGAAGCTGAAATTGAACAACCAACCACCACTTATGTTTTTACTGGTCAAGGTTCTCAAGAACAAGGTATGGGTATGGACTTGTACAACTCTTCCGAAGTTGCTCGTAATGTTTGGGACGTTGCTGATCAACATTTCATCAACAACTATGGTTTCTCCATTTTGAACATTGTTCAAAATAATCCTAAGGAATTGACCATTCACTTTGGTGGT
Organism: Candida labiduridarum; assembly: GCA_030572435.1. Classification (NCBI taxonomy): domain Eukaryota; kingdom Fungi; phylum Ascomycota; class Pichiomycetes; order Serinales; family Debaryomycetaceae; genus Candida; species Candida labiduridarum. The sequence goes on from JAJLZW010000002.1 coordinate 321,198, forward strand.
GCTAAAGGTAGAGCAATTAGAGATAATTATATTGCCATGATGTTTGAAACCATTGGTGAAGATGGTTCTTTGAAATCTGAAAAAATTTTCAAAGACATTGATGAAACCACCACTTCTTACACTTTTGTTTCCGATACTGGTTTGTTGTCCGCTACTCAATTCACCCAACCTGCATTGACTTTGATGGAAAAGGCTGCTTATGATGATATTAAATCTAAAGGTTTGATTCCAAGCGATATCATGTTTGCTGGTCACTCTCTTGGTGAATATTCCGCTTTGACTTCCTTAGCCAACGTTATGCCAATTGAATCTTTGGTTGATGTTGTTTTCTACAGAGGTATGACTATGCAAGTTGCTGTTGCCAGAGATGAATTTGGTAGATCAAACTACGGTATGGTTGCTGTTAACCCAACTAGAGTTAGCCCAAGTTTCAACGATTCCGCTTTGAGATTTGTTGTTGATGAAATTGCCCAAAAAACCACTTGGTTGTTGGAAATTGTCAATTACAATGTTGAGAACCAACAATATGTTGTTGCTGGTGATTTGAGAGCTTTGGACACCTTGACCAATGTCTTGAATGTTTTGAAGATCAACAAGATTGATATTGTTAAATTACAAGAACAATTGTCCATTGAAAAAGTTAAAGAACATTTGTATGAAATTATTGATGAAGTTGCTGCTAAATCTCTTGCTAAACCTCAACCAATTGAATTGGAAAGAGGATTCGCCGTTATTCCATTGAAGGGTATTTCCGTTCCTTTCCACTCTTCTTACTTGATGTCTGGTGTTAAACCATTCCAAAGATTCTTGTGTAAGAAGATTCCAAAATCTTCCGTCAAACCACAAGATTTGATTGGTAAATATATTCCTAACTTGACTGCTAAACCATTTGAACTTACCAAGGAATACTTCCAAGATGTTTATGAATTGACTAAATCCGAAAAGATCAAGAGCATCTTGGACAACTGGGAAAAATACGAATAGAGTTGTATGTGTGTATAGATAGAAAGACTATATTAGATCTAGATCTAGATTATTTTTTGTATATTAGAAGAAATAGAATATTTATATTATTTGTTTTTTACTTAAATATTTCCACTAACCAATGGACTAGAAATGTTAACTGGAGTGAATTTCTTTGGTAATGAAACTCTAGAGAATCTTGATTTCAATCTTTGCGTAACCAAATCCATATCTAAATGTCTAGTTAAAGAAATTCTAGGGATACAAGCAATGTAATGATCATCGTCTAATTGAACATCCAACGGATCTTGGGTATGACAACCTGGTGATAAAGACAACCTAATGGAATGTTTTTTACCATTTGGACTGGTAGGATCTTCTGCTTCATATAACTCAAAAACAATTTGTGATAGATAGTCCAATTCAGGAAGAGCATTTCTTGCAATTTTCATTGGGAGTTGAGAACCATAAATAACGTTCAATAAGGTGTAAATATGGGATTCCTTGGTGAAATAATTAACCAATGCAGGTCTATCATTCTTTTTCATGTCATGAATATCCGAAAGAATTTGTTTGGCCAATGGTAATGATGTCAACAATCCAATATCCAATTTTTCTTCATCTTTGATACCATATTCTTGAGGACAAATGAAATCAAATAAAACTTTTGAAAGTCTATACAACTCACGCAATCTTGCAAATGTAGGATCATCAAATGGAGTTTGTGGGGATTTTTCATTGCTTTTAGCACAGCTTGGTGCTGCTCCACTCAAAACCCAACCAAGAGAACCAGTTGTTGAACTTGGACTGGAAGTGAGATTAACCATTGAGCCATTTTGCGACACCGACTCTGGGATCTTGAAATTGTTCATGGCCAAAATGTTAATAGGGTATTCGCTAACCAAACCAGATGAATTAACCGTACTGCCACATGTTTCTTTTAAACGGGTAAGAAGTTCCTCATCGTTTGGATCGTATGAAAATACCTTTTGAAGAAAATGACGGTTGTGTAATGCATCGTACTTCATTGTGTCATACAATTCACTAATCTTCGATGGGTGGGTCTTTTCAGCGGAGATAAATTCAAGGAATAATTTGTCCCATCGTTCTTTGAATAAGAATGGATCTTCACCACAACACCAATCTTTCTGGAAGTCATGTACATTCTTGGTCTCAAAATTGTAATTAATGATTTGGTGGTAAAAATTCATCAATTCACAAACTCTAGTAATAACTTCAAATGGTTGAGGCATTTTTGGTGGCCAGGCAAATTGAGGTGGTGCTTCAGCACCTTCACGTAACAATGGTTTCAACTTCTTTTTCACTTTATCCATCAAATCTTTGGCAGCGTTGGAGTCATCCAACAAATCTTTTCTAACAATAAGGAAATCATCAGGCAAAGGTTCTTCCAATTCGAGTAAGGCATCAGTGAAGTATTGAGCACTGGCAATGACTCTTCTTTCCGATGAAGTGTACACTTTGACATTTTCAAGCGCTTCACGATTAAGCAATTGAAGTTTTTGTCGTATTTGTTCTCCAACATCATTTGCTTGATGTTTAGCTGAATGTGTTGGTTCACCACCCCATTTCAAAATCAATTGGACTTTGTCAACAATCTCAGGGTTTTCGCTATTTAAAGTAGGTTTAAGCTGAATTTTGGTACCTGGGAAGTTCATTTTTTTTTCCAATGCACCACGCAATTGCCGTAATTTTGCCAAATCTTCCAATTTCTTAGTTTCTGCTATTTTTACAGTTTCCAAAACAACTTGCAAATCGGAAACTGCTCTGATGATAACTTCTTCCCTGTGGCCCTTAAGTAAAGAAATAAATAATGGAGATCTAAATGAGTACTTGAATTTTTGTTTTGGAGTACGATCAGCATGTCTAATAACAGTCACCATTCCTTTGAATACCCATTTCTGTCCCTTTTGTTCAAATTGGCTGGCATTCAATGTCTTTGGAATTTGCTTCGATAACAAATCTCTAGACTTCTTAGCTTCTATAAACAACCCTCTTAAAATCTTGGAACAGGAATCGTAGTATGGATCATTGTCTTTGACGAAAGAAAATCCATTGACATCAATAACATAAGACTTGCCATGAACTCGAAGCAAGTCAAACCCACAAATTGTTTGTTTAAAAGCAGTGCTGATATTTTTGGCCATGATTTTTTCGTCATCAGCCAATTCCGTTACGTATCTGATTTCTTTACCATGGGTATTTCTTCTAACTATACCATCAACAACGGGGGACTTCCTGGTTTCTGCATGACAAAAGTTTGGTCCTACGGTGTACGCCTTGACATCTTCAAAGTTATCCGTGTCCATGAATTGTTCGTAAATAAATGACCCGTCAGTTCTAGGGTTCGTCAAATTAGGATCAAATTCGGATGACTTGTTTCCAATTTTACGGAATAATCTTCTTCCACCACCACCTGTGGCTGTATGATAATATATATAAACATTGTGGTCCTCACCATCGACTGGTTTTTCAACAAACGGTTTCTTGATGATTTGGTCACCAACTCTAAGCGTGTTTTGATCCACCATTTCCCAATCTGGCTCTTGTTTGTTGGACAATCCATTGAGTTTTTCTTCTGACATTCCAATATCCTTCAATCTATCCAAAAGTTGCGGTTCCAAAAATGGACCACCATCTCTACTGATTTCTAATCTGGTTGGACTTGGGACATTTGCATGATTAAGGATAGCCAAAACCACACGTCTGTCCCAAAGAGCTTTCTGTAACACCAAATCGTTTATGATATAAGGTTTTCTATAATTGACATATGCAATAGCTTTATCAAGGGGGAAGCCATTTGAGAAAAAACTGATCAAGAAATCACAAGTTGGCCAGTTCTCAATCGATTCATCAAGGATAACCTTGTCACCAAAAATCACTGTCTCAAATTCCCCTGTTTCAATAAGACGGCCAAGAATACGTCTCATTGGTTTCGACAAGGCTTTGGCATCCATGGCACAGACACCTATAGTTCCTATTTTGGGCAATTTGGGAATGTCTGCATGCGATTTTCTGGATGCGTTTGAAGTATTTGACACAGTTCTCATGATTCTGTGTCCTTCTGAAAAGGAGTTTGAACTGGATTTAACACCTTTCAAATTTTCAGCAGTCAATGGCTGGACCAACATATCTTCTTCACTTGGTTGACCAGATGCGGATGAAATTGAATTCAATCTGGAAACGGAATCTTCGGCGTTGGTTTTGGGAGCAAATCCTTCCAACATGGGAGCTATAGAAGCAATTGCCTTTTCAGTTGTAGGGGTTGGATCAGCATGTTTTGTCATGTTGAGATGTTCCAATGAAATAGATAAAGGCGAGATTGGTTGGCTTTTTGGTTTCAAAGGTGGGGAGGATTTAGTGTTGCTGTGTTTCTCTGTCCCAGGTACAGGGATAGGCAACGATATTGCTTTATCAGTCATGGGTGGGTGTGATAGAAGGAAGGTACTAAGTTGTGGGTATAGAAACAGCAGCCAGAAGATGTTGCTGCAACAAAGAAAAAAAATAAAACGATTGATGGGATTTCCATTTAGAAGCAAAGGAAACATTCGCTTGTGGGAAAGGAAAAAAAAAAAAAAAGAAATAAACCAATTTGCCTCACTTGGATATTCAGAGTCAAAACGTGCCTCATACTGTTATTATTATTACGATATTATTTTTTTTTCTATTGTGATCTAATCTAATGTTACATTGTATGCTTCTTGTCGCTCTTGAAAAATCTACCAAACAACCTGCTCTTTGAAGTTGATCTTGATCTGGATCTGGCTTCTGGGCGTAAACCATCCTCATAACCCCGCCCCCGCTCTTCGTTGACTAGACTCGTGTACGACGAATTCCTTGATATCGACGGACTAAGCAAAGACGGCACTTTCTTCCTTATAACCCTGTTGTCGATGTGATCAATATTCTTGATCCAATTCTCAAAGTACGCGGGACCATCGACTTCTTCTTTTAAAAACTCAACGTATTTGTAAGAAGGTTTCACTAGAATAACTGGAACCAAAGAACATTCCAATATGTGTTTTGATAACGACGACTTGGAGAACCCTCGATGATGCTCCTTGCCATCGTAGTGGTGCGTTCCAATTACCATCATTGAAGGTCTATACTCTTCCACAGCAGCACTCATGGCTTTCTTAGCTTTGCCAATGGCAATCTGGTGGATTATTCGAACCTTCTTATGGTGCTGGTTCAATCCTTCGAACATCACTAGGTTTTTCTCAGCTCTTCGTTTATCAATAGACTCATTGGTTTTTTCATCCAACACTTGTAGTATGATTATGGTATCACCATTGATGATCATTTCGTCAAAAAGCCACTCGATAGCTTTGGACGACTCAATGTCCGCGTTGTATCCCACTAAAAACGTCTTGTTTGTACGACGAAACTTGAACAATGGGTGCTTCGCCTTAACGGTGAACGATTTTTGAAGTCCATGTGGGGATGTGTCAAATGAAATACCTCTTTCCATCGACTTTGTGCGTGTCATCAACGGTCTGGGTTTGAGAAACGAATCTTTGATTTCGGGAACGGGGGAAATGATGGGTGATAGGGCCATTGGTGTTGTGGATGACGAAGGAGTGGGTGTGATTCCTGAATCGGAGTCGTAGTCGTCGTAATATAACCTGCCCAACAAATCTGACGAATCGTTCTCTTGCCGATACAGATCTACTGAATCATTACTGGTATGGTATAACGCCGCATTTAGTTGGGTATTACGCAATGTCTCATCGTCGAATTCAATACCCTTGTTACGACCATGTAAAGGTTCAGCAGACGTGTCCAACAGATGTTTAGCTTCCTCCATGATACTGTATTAGTTGGACAAGACAGGGCTGGTTAAAAAAACAAAAAAAAAAGAACGTGAAATTCAAGCGATGTTGATGTAACAAGAAACACTGCGATTACGGTCTGTCGCGTTACTTGCCCAAACAGACAGAAATAGCGAGGAAGAGAGAAAAAGAAACGCCTCGGAGAGACAAAGTCGCTGTGGTGGGGCCACAGTGCCAAATACCTATAATACCTTTGTCCGTTAACTTCTATCTATGTACATGTACGTGAAAAATTGCATTACGACGACCAGTTGGATCTACCATTGTTAATACCACTGTTCTTTTCTGCCAAACCCCATATTCTGTCCATCTTGATTCCACCAACATTATCCAAAACGTAAAACTCTCTTTTGTGACCGTCCTTGTCTTCTACCCAAGTGGCATAGGGAGTATAAAATTTCGAAGGGGGCAACAACTTCAACGATGTGTTATTCGTGAGTGTCAACAATTCATTGAATGTTTTACTACCAGTGAAGTTCAATTTCTCCACGATGAGCTTTTCATCCGCGACAAGGTTCTCTAAAGTCTGTGGCTTGGTTTTGTCGTACAACCTGAAAATTCTCGTCACATAATCCTTAGTCTTGTAGTGAATGATACTGAAAGGAGCACAGGTACCGATCAAAGTAACATAGGCGTATATATCATCAAACAGGGGAGATTCAAAGAACAATTTAGCCCCGTAAACACCTAGAACACCCATACTCAAGGACAATCTCTTTAATATTGAAACATATTTTGTAGATGGTGCTTCGTATATTGGCATATATGCCAATCGGTAATTCTCTGGTAACCTTGTCTTCCGAATATTGTTTGGCTCTTTGACATACACTGGATCCTCTTCGATCGTTGGCGACCATGGGTTATTTTCACTTAGGATATCATCTGTTTCAATAGTACTATCGGAGGAATTCAAACTTCTCTTTGCGCGTACTCTGGACGAAATTGAAAACGCACGATAAGGGATCGTTCTGGAAAGCATAGCGGTTGCTGGTTATCAAGAGGATTTAAAAGCGTCTTAGAGAAAGAAAATTTCAACAGAGTTATTTGTAGTGTGAAGACTCAAAAAAAAAAAATAAAAAAGAAAATCTTACGCTGAAGAGAAGAAACAACCAAAAAAAAAAACATAGAGGAAAAATTTCTATCTCTGAGAAAAAAAAAAAAACCCAACCATTCTACCAACCTACCATCCATAATTTTTTTTTATTGCTCTTTGACAATATGGACTCCGATGCAACTAATAGATTCGTTCCAGAATACCGTCGTACTAATTTCAAGAATAAAGGTCGTTTCCAAAGCGACGAATTGAGAAGAAGAAGAGAAACTCATCAAGTTGATTTGAGAAAGCAAAAGAGAGAAGAAGTGTTGGCAAAGAGAAGAAACTTTACTAATGAAGGTAATGACTCGGAAGACGAAGAAGAATACGACACCAACCCAAATAGCGATGAGACCCAGTTTTATTCCAAGTTGAAGCAAGATTTACCAAAGATGATTGAAATGATCCAGGCACCTGATTTCGATAGTCAATTAGCAGCAACAGTTAAATTCCGTCAAATTTTATCGCGTGAACACAACCCACCAATCGACACAGTTATCGAAAGCGGTGTAATTCCCACCTTGGTTGAGTTCATGAAGGAAGATCACCCAGATATGTTGCAATTAGAAGCTGCCTGGGCATTGACCAATATTGCCTCGGGTAACTCTGCCCAGACGAGGGTCGTTGTGGAGGCCAATGCCGTACCGTTGTTTGTGCAACTTTTATATTCTGCTTCACTTGAAGTGAAAGAGCAAGCCATCTGGGCACTTGGTAACGTAGCTGGTGATTCTTCCGACAACAGAGACTATGTGTTGAGTTGCAATGCCATGGAACCAGTATTACAATTATTTAACTGCACAAAGATGTCCTTGATTCGAACTGCCACTTGGACCTTGTCTAACTTGTGTCGTGGTAAATCCCCACAACCAGATTGGAACATCGTTTCCCAAGCCATCCCAACCTTATCCAAATTGATTTACTCCGTCGACGCCGAGACCTTGGTCGATGCGTGCTGGGCTGTTTCTTACTTATCCGACGGTACTTCTGAGGCTATCCAGGCCGTTGTTGATGCCAGAATTCCTCATCGTCTTGTAGAATTATTGGGCCATGACTCCACATTAGTGCAAACCCCTGCATTACGTGCCATTGGTAATATTGTTACCGGAAGTGATTTACAAACCCAAATAGTTATCAATGCTGGGGTGTTATCTGCTTTGGGTCCATTGTTAAACTCTACCAAAGATACCATCAGAAAAGAGGCTTGTTGGACCATTTCAAACATTACTGCAGGTACCAGTGACCAAATCCAAGCTGTTATCGACGCAAACTTGATTCCTCAAGTCATTAGATTATTGGTTGAAGGTGACTACAAAACCAAAAAAGAAGCATGTTGGGCTATTTCCAATGCTTCTTCTGGTGGATTGACGAAACCAGATCAAATTCGTTACTTGGTCAACCAAGGTTGCATTAAGCCATTGTGTGATTTATTAGCCATTGCAGACTCGAAGATAATCGAAGTTACATTAGACTCTTTAGAAAACATTTTGAAGATGGGCGAAATGGATAAAGAGGCTAGAGGAGCCAGTGTCAATGACTATGCATTGTACATTGAAGAAGCTGGTGGAATGGAAAAGATTTTCGAATGTCAAAACAATCCAAACGAAAAGATCTACCAAAAGGCATTTAATATCATTGAACAATACTTTTCCGATGACGAAGCTCAAATCGATGATGAAAACATTGTTCCGGAAAGTTATGGTAATTCATTTGGATTTGGTATGGACACCAATCAACAACAGCAAAACTTCCAATTCTAAGGTAGGAATTAACAAGGGGAAGAAAGAGTAAAACCAAGAAAAAATACATAAATACATAAATAATTAGTGATGGGAGAATAATCCACATTACATAAATCATAATCATAATGTTAAACGTGTTTTTTTTTTTTTTATGCTGTCTTAATTTTTGTCAATCTACAGATTGTTAAGTTATTAAGTTGTTCATTCATTGCGCGAGTGTGTGCGCACGCCCAGAGCTGGGTTGCTGTACTGTACCACCAGTTCATTCTTAGTATATAATCTTTTTTTTTTTTAGTAAGTTGATTTCATTGGCGTTCTCTTTAGTTTTCTTTTCTTTTCCATTTTTCATTCTCTTGTTCTTTTTATTTAATATATACATATCATTCATTCTCTTTTTATTTTTTTTTCAACAACCATGGTCGGGAGAGTCGTGGGTAATCCTGTGATAGCTGCAATAGATGCGTTTTCGGTTGTGGCTGGTTTGTACGGCGTGTCAAACATTTTTGTTTTGGAGTTGTCTGAAGAGTTGCAAGGGGCAGGCCATTTCCAGTTTCTTACAAACCTATCACTAGTATATTGTATTGTTGTCTTCACCATTGGTCTAGTTGCCCATTTGACTAGATCGGAGTTCCTCTTCAACCTAAAGAATAATTTGCATCCCATTGGATTGGCCCTAGAATCGATTGTCACCATCGTGTACTGGCCGTTACGTTTGTTTTGGTTGGATTTGTTGACCAAAGAACCGGAGAATTTTGCACTTGCGTTGTCTGTTGACTTGTGCATCCATTTGATGCCAGTGACATCATTGCTCATTGATTACTTGGTGTTTATGCCTCGTTGGACAATCGAGAGCAACACTGCCTTGGGTTTGATTACTTTGCTCACTACTGGTTATTGGTTTTTGTTAAAATTTTTGATAGATACTGAGAATGGTGGTAGATACCCTTACGCATTTATGGATATGGAAAGTGATGGTTTGAGAATGGTGGTTTTTGGTGTTGTTGGGTTGGTTGCATTTTTGCAATTCCTCTTCATGAGAAGAGTTTACGATTTCATCGTTGCCAAAACAGAACTTGCTGATCAGGAAATTGATAGAGAGTTAGCTAGAAAGAATTTATGATATTTTCTTAGCTATTCGTAAGCTATTTAGTGTAGAATTGACTATATGTCGATACCTGCTGCTGCCTATTGGGTTACCTCCGTACCATCGTGTCACAATTACCAACAAGTTGGTGACATTATGCTTGACCAATGTTTCCAATATTCTCATCCCTGCACCCTTTTCTCCATTGTCTTTGAAACCTTGTATGGTTTGGTTGTCTTTTTCAACTCTCCATGCTAGCATATGGGGATGACTGGCAGCTCGGGATATCGATTTATGCTCTTTCAAAAACGTATCCACTATTTGGGGTATATCGTCTGGGTTCGTTAGTTCAATATGCCTAGCTTGAAATTTGGACTTTCGGTCGATTATGATTTCTGAAGCGTTCCAGAGGTATTTCTGAAGAGTTCTTGAACGATGGAACATGGACTATGGTTAGGCGTGTTGCTTGTATGTGTGCACTGGGTACCAAAAAAAAAAAAAGATGGTCGGAAAATGGGTTTGTCCAATGGAGAAAAAAGTGATGAAAAATTTTCCCATATAAGAGAGATTCACCACGCAAGGACAAAGTACAACCACAACCATGATCTACCTTAAAACTATGTTAAATGTTATTGATAACTCTGGTGCTCAAGTAGTAGAGTGTATCAAAGTCTTGCGTCACAATCCTAATAAATTTGCTAAAATCGGTGATAGAATAACGTGTGTTGTCAAGAAAGCTAAACCTCCACAACAAGAGTTGGTTGGTCAAACTTCAAGTAATAGAGTCAAGAGAAGAGATGTGTGTCAAGCTGTTGTTGTGAGAACCAAGGCTCCATTGAGAAGAAAAGACGGAAGTGTCGTTAGATTCGATGACAATGCTTGTGTATTGATAAATAAAAACGGAGAACCATTGGGAACCAGAATCTCATCTGTCGTGGCTAAAGAATTGAAGGATTTGAACTATAATAAAATTGTATCGTTGGCTCCAAAGACCTTTTAGATAAACAAGTCTTGTTGCGTGTATATAGGGGGAGGAACAATTTAAAACACTTTAAATACATTATTGAGTTGAGCATTAAACTCATCGTTGGTGTCACCAAGTGCCTTTGCTGCATCTTGTATCTCCTGTAGATAGGGTCCATACGGTTCTTTGAAATTGTTGAGTGATCTAACTTTGGCAAGAAGCTCTTGTAGTTGCGTTTTGACCTCGCTAAAGGAGAGATCCGGGGAGGGTGGTTCATTCTTCAACCTGTTCAACCTAGCGGAATTCCTAGCTACCAATGCAGTGGTATCATCAAGCAACTGTTGTAGTTCTTCGAAACATTCTTCTGTTGACATCTTTTGTACAATAAAGAAAAATAATTCTGAAACCAATTACGTGTTTTTATTTACGAATGAATTGGCTAGATGTAGCGAGAGGCATAGAGGAGGAGCGAAGAAAAAAATTTTTTTTTTCATTGTTCTGGCAATACTCTACACAACAAACTTACAATTAAATCATGTCTGAAGTTGCTGACAAAGTCCAAGACTTGTCGTTGAAAAATGTCAAGAAGGATGGCAAGAAGGATGGGAAGAAAAAGGGTGAAAAGAACTCATCCAATCCTTTGTACTTGGACCCTCAACCACAATTCATCGATGAAAGAATTGCCATGTTTGAACACTTTAAACAAATCTACGATGAGGAAATTAGCAAGAAAGAAAAGGTTCCAATTAAGGTTACTTTGAAAGATGGTTCAGTTAAGGATGGTACCTCATATGAAACTTCTCCAATGGATATTGCCAACTCTATCGGGAAATCATTTGCTGAAAGACAAGTCATTGCCAAAGTCGATGGGAAACTATGGGATATGCCACGTCCATTGGAAGGTGACGCCAACTTGGAATTTTTGGATTTTGAAAATCCAGAAGGTAAAGCTGTTTTCTGGCATTCTTCCGCCCATATCTTGGGTGAAGCGTGTGAATGTCACTACGGTTGTCACTTGACCCACGGTCCTCCAACTGATGATGGGTTCTTTTACGATATGTCTATCAACAATGGTGAGACTTTTGTTACCCAAGCTGACTTTTCCAACTTGGAACAAGTTGCTACCAAAGCCATCAAGGAAAAGCAAAATTTCGAACGTTTGGAATTGACCAAAGAGCAATTGTTGAAAATGTTCAGTTACAACAAGTACAAGACCAAATTCATTAGTGACAAGGTTCCAGATAACACCTCCACCACAGTTTACAGATGTGGTCCATTGATTGATTTATGTGCCGGTCCCCACATTCCACATTCAGGAAGAATCAAGGCATTCAAAGTGTTGAAAAACTCCTCGTCTTATTTCTTGGGTGATTCCAACAACGACTCCTTACAAAGAGTTTATGGTATTTCTTTCCCAGATAAGAAATTGATGACCGAACATTTGAAGTTCTTGGCTGAAGCCGCTGAAAGAGATCACAGAAAGATTGGTAGAGAACAAGAATTGTTTATCTTTAACGAAATGTCCCCAGGTTCCGCCATGTGGTTACCCCACGGCACCAGAATCTACAATACTTTGGTCGACACTTTGAGAGAAGAATACAGAAAGAGAGGGTACGAAGAAGTCATCACGCCAAACATGTACTCCACCAAACTTTGGGAAACTTCTGGTCATTGGCAAAACTATAAAGAAAACATGTTTTCCTTTGAAGTTGAAAAAGAAACCTTTGGTTTGAAGCCAATGAACTGTCCAGGTCATTGTATATTGTTCAAGTCCAGAGAAAGATCTTACCGTGAGTTGCCATGGCGTGTTGCCGATTTTGGTGTTATTCACAGAAATGAATTTTCCGGTGCTTTGTCTGGGTTAACCAGAGTTCGTCGTTTCCAACAAGATGATGCCCATATTTTCTGTACTTCTGATCAAATCGGTACCGAAATTGCTGGTGTTTTCGATCTTTTGAAGAAAATGTATGGTATTTTCGGTTTCGAGTTCAAGATGGAATTGTCTACCAGACCTGAAAAGTATGTGGGGGACTTGGAAACTTGGAACTCTGCGGAGTCCAAGTTGGAAGAAGCTCTTAATGAGTTTTTGGGTGTGGGCAAATGGGAATTGAATCCAGGAGATGGTGCCTTTTATGGTCCAAAGATTGATATCATGATCAGTGACGCCTTGAAGAGATGGTTCCAATGTGCCACCATTCAATTGGATTTCCAATTGCCACAACGTTTTGAATTGGAATATAAATCCGATAAGGGTCCAAGCTCCCGTCCTGTTATGATCCACAGAGCCATCTTGGGATCGGTCGAAAGAATGACTGCTATTTTAACTGAACATTACAAAGGTAAATGGCCATTCTGGTTGTCCCCAAGACAAATTTTGATTGTTCCGGTCGGTCCTAAGTACTACGACTACGCGCAGAAACTCCAAAAGAGATTGAATGATGACTACTTCTTCTACTGTGACGTCGATGTTAGTGGTAACACCTTGCCAAAGAAGGTCAGAACTGGTCAAATGTTCAAGTACAACTTTATTTTCATTGTTGGTGACGAAGAAGAAAAGAGCGACAGTGTTAACGTTAGAAACAGAGACATTCCAGAAGAGCAAGGAAAGAATGCCATGGTCAAGGTCGATGAAGTAATCAAACAATTGTTGCAATTGAAAGAATCCAAAAGAAGCGACAATAAATTGTTATAGAACGTTGTAGAACAAAAAAAATAGCCAAAGCAAATATATGTACTGTGTGTTATTCCGAGGGGTATAAATAGGTAAGCTTTTTTTCCCCCGTTGCTAGGCGATTTTCCGGGGACAAGAAATCAACCCTTTTTTTTTCCAACAATGTCCGCCAACCCTTTGAAAGATATTTTAACTCCACCTCAATTCCAACAGTGTATCAATTTCTATGAAGCTGATCAGAAATTGAACCATGCCGAAAGAGTCAGTTTGGCCAATCAATTGCAGTCAATTGGCTTGAAAAGCAACGTTGCTGGTTATGTTTCTGGTATGATAGGCTTTTCGTTACCAACTATCTACTATGGTATCAGAGGATTCAGGCCAACCCCGTTATTTGTTGTTCAAAGACCGTTTTTCTCATTGTTATTGGGGTTTGGTACTTTGCTTGCAGGGGGTAATCTTACTGCCAAGTACTTGTTTGAGCAGGGCAAAAAGGAAAAGTACCCTGATGCAAATATTGCCAACGTTTGGAAAACCTTTGATTTCCCATTCCTTAACTTCTTCACCGTGTACTATTCAAGAACTGCTATGTTTCCGGTTTTCATAATCAGAGACCCAAGAACTTGTACTTACCTGGCAGAAAAACCGAGCCCACATTTCACTGAAGCGTTGAACCTTGGTAATGTTGACAGCACTGGTAAGGAACATGGGTTGTCTGTCTGGGACAAAGTTCGTATTGGACATGGATTGAATCCTTCCGATCCTACCAAATAGAATAAATATGTGTAGGTGTGTGTATTGTAATGCACAAAAACCCATGGTCCCGCAAATGAAAATTGCGTTTAAAAAAAAAAAAAGAAGATGGCAAGTTTTTCTTCTTCTCCATTCATCTATTCCCCCGCCTGTAATCATGTCAGACAACAACCCTTTAAGACAGAAAATGGGAGATGTTGAATTCCAGAAGTTGGTTGAATTCTATGAAGCTGATCAGAAATTGACTCCACAAGATCGAGAGCGGTTGGCCAGGGACTTGCTCAAAATAATGGCCAGTGCGACTGTCTATTCACTTGGGGCAGGATTGGCTGCTTTTCTAACTCCAACAGCTTTCAAGATATACTCGTTGGGAATACCCCTAAAGGCGTTTGTTAGGAAACCATTCATAAATGCACCGACAGTGTCCGTGTTTTGTGGGTTATCAGGCCTGTATTTATCACGCCAGGTTTTTACAGACCACTTGTTCCATTCCATGATCAGTCAGGACTTACCAGAGAACCAATCGAACGTTTGCAGGAGAATGAATAAAAAGGAATTTGGGCTTTATATGTTGTATTACAACTCAACTGCTACTGATCCCACACGGATATTACCAGACCCACGTAGTGTTACTGCCCTTGACAACGCTGGGAAAATCCCGATTGCATATAATAAACCGGTCGATGTTCTAGACAATGATTTAAGTACGTGGGACAGAATACGTCTTGGAAATACTTCGGATACACCAGAGATTGAACAGAAAGAACATAAGGTTAGTGCTTGGGATGAAATAAGAAAAGGTACATAGGTTTGAACAAAAAAAAAAATATACATCAACAACGAAAAAAAAAAAAAAACCATACATAGCAATTCCCATGTTAACAGCAAAGCAAGTAGCCATGGACGCATTCAGTGACTCAGGGGAGTTGTACACTCTTAGAAACCAATTTTACACCAACCAACATAACAAAGTCAAGTCATACTCGCTTGACCAGTTTTCAGAGGAAAACCAATTGAAGGCTTTAGAGTTTCAAATTAGATCGACCATTGCGTTGGAACAAGATGCTTCTAAAATGATCGAAGACGGGAAAATCAGATTCCCAGAGAATGAACAATTATTCCAATTGTTAAGTGCGTGGAATGATTTGAAGGACTTTGGTGTTGACGACTCCACGTACTTTGAAGATGTAAAACAAGCAACATTTGAATTGCAAGCCGTGATGACAGCCTTATATTTGGTTAAGTTCGACAAAGATATCGACCAGGCCATTGTGTTTTTAAGCAGTTACATTGATAATGTCAACTCGTTGGCCAAGTACAATGAATTGGAGCCGTTCTTGGTGTTGGTACAATTGTACTTGATCAAGGGCAACCTAGTTGGTGCTTCCAAGGTTATTCAAAACTTGAACCATTTCCCAGAATCCGCTCGTGATAGTATTATTTACCAAGTCATGGAGTCGTGGATATTGGCAGTCACTGGTGGATCTGATAATATCAACAATAGTTATTACTTTTACGACGAGATTTTGTCCAACGATTTTGACAATGACGTTCAAGGGAAGTTTAAGATATTGAATGTCTTGTTTGTGTTGACCTTACAATTGAAGCATTATCCCGAAGCGCAAGAATTGTTGGAGCAAATCAAAGGGTTAGGTATAGTGGACGCAAACTTTGTTGCCAACCAAATTACTTACGATCAGTTACACAACAACGGAGCCAACACCAAAGGGTTGTTGGTTGAGTTGAAGAAATTGGATAGCGAACATGAATTGTTAAAAGATTACGAACTCAAAACCAATATATTTGACGAAATTGTTACAAAGTATTCTATTTAAATAGCTTCCACTTCTGTTTCTGCGGCTGTTTCATCATCGTGTATTTTAATAACATCGCCATTTTCATTAAACTTCAAACCTTCCGCCAATAACCTCTTTTCAATCTCCTTAAGCTCGTTCTCCCTGTCGAGCAACTCTTTTCTCTTGTTGATCAAGTCCTGGTGGACCCTCTGTTCGAAAGAACGCAAACGCTCTTCTTCCAACTTGATTTGTTCTTCCTTCATGAGGTAATCGGACTCGGCAATATCCTGTTTGGAATTGTCACTGTTGACATACTGGAACTGTTTACCCAGCAAGGCTTCGGTTCTGTAGTTTTCGTATATGGAGTCGTGGGTGATATCTTTAAACTCATTCAAATGGGTGATCAACAAGACGTTTTTCAAGATTGTGAAATCATTTATTTCGGCATTGTCGATATTAATTGGTTTCAAGTCTTTGTGCAAAATTCTCAACTTCAACACGTCTTCTTCGTCTTCGCCGCCGCTTGGATTCGACCTGTACTCATTCGCACCAATGATAGCAAATGGGATCAATGAGTTTAAGTATTTATTGTATTCAATGATCTCTTCGTCGATGTAATCCTGTTCGTAGTCGTATTCGTTGAACTTGTAGTAGTTGATACCATAATTGTTCAAGTCTTCCAAAATCAACTGCTTGTTTAATTTCAATTCCAGAGGGGTCAAGGAATCGGCCTTGGAGATGATTGGAATGATGTTGACCAAGTTGTTGACGTGTTGCAAAAATTTCACATCGATATCTGACAAGCCATGACCGGTTGGGTTGATCATATAAATCAACACGTGAATTCTCCCGTCCTTGAATCGTGGGTTTCTCTTGACTCTGCTTTCTTCCAACAAAACCTCGTCGAACTGGTGTCTTATGAAATCAACGATGATCTTGAAGTCGTCGTCACAATTGATCAGGTTGGCAAAATTAGGCGTGTCGATAATGTTTAACGAAATCTTGTGGCCCTCGTTATCTTCCAACTCAACGTTCTCATGTCTCAAGGTCAACTTTTTGGCAAAAGGGTCCTGGCTAACTGTCACGGAGGTGGGGACGATCGAATTACCACCACACAACGTGTTTATCAAAGTTGATCTTCCAGAGCCACTTTCACCGATTATCATGATGGAAAAGTTAATTGATTTCTTTAACGTTTTTCTTTTCCGCAACGCAGCGGATGATACATTATCGGTTGAATAGTTCATTGTGGGATTAAAGAAGTCAGGGTTGTGGGTTTTTGTTGTTTGTTGTTTGTTGTTTGATTTTTTTTTCTCTCTCGTTCTAGAAAAGTGACGATACTTTTTAAACAGACAACAACAAAAAAGAAAACACGTAAAAAAAAAAAATATTTTAACATTCTTATGCGCGGAAAATATGAAATCATCGATGGTAACTACAGTGTACAATGGGAAACTACCTTCATTGATACTCTCCGACCCGAATGGGATTTTTACATGGTGTCCCCATTTGAATTTGTTATTTGTATCGATGAACAAGACTTCAATATGGTGTTATCGTATTAATGGCGAGAGGATATATTCGGTGAACAACAAGTCGTATATCAAAGGCATAGCTTTCCACGAACAGTTCTTTTGTCTTTACGGCGAGGATAACGTGATTAAGTTTTATAATTCAAATAATGGTCAGTTGGTGAAAATATTGGATGAACTGTTGTGTGATGTGGGGTTCATTGAATGGAATAGCACCGAGTATGAGTTGCCGGTGTCGAATTTACCAAAAGTCCACAACCTAGTCAATGATTTGAATTATTTGGTGATTAATGATGGAAGCTCGTTGACGTTTAATTTCAATCAATTGTTGACGGTGAAGCACGAATGTGAGATTGGGATACGGCAGCAGTTGTCGGGTGATGTGTTTAACCAAGTATATTTGTCCCTGGATTACCACTTGGTGCTGGTAAAGTTCAATGTGGAGAGCAAGCAGTTGTATACACAACAAATTATCAATGTCTGTCAACTAATAAGTTTGCTCGAGTACACAGAGGAGCACATGAACGAGTTAAAGGAATCGGTTTCGCCGTTCGCTCTTGCGTTGGATCGGTACTTGTCTAAGTTGAAGGACGAATGCAAGGGGGAAATGACCGTGTACCTCACCGATTTGCTACTCACCAACGTTGTGCCGGAGTTTTCCAAGGATTTCTGGTTAAATCAGTTTGGAGAACGGGGTTATAAGAAGTTGACCAAACTTGTGGGTGCCTATGAAAGGGCAACAAAGTTGACTTTTCAACTTTTGGTTTCAACCATGGAAAGGATTATAGTAGTGGTTACTGATATCATTGGTATATGTCAGTGGAAAATTCAAATGATTTCCTTGGACCAATTAGATCGTATATTAGTGACAGCAAAGGAACAATTGAAGTCGTGTTACCTGTGGTACTCAGATTTGCAATCCGAGTGTAGGCAGTTTAACGAGTTTATGAAATGGACGAAAACCGTGATAGATATCTTGAATGACCAAGAGTATGAAATCAATTATTCCACCGCGGACGTGTTGGAGTTTGTCACGGGCACTTTGGATAAGAGTGGGATTGTAAAATATTTTGATTTGGAAATGGAAGTTTTGCGCAACGACGAGAAATGCATAATTCAGAATGCGATATCCTTGGATTTGACGAGTATAAGAGAGTACCATCGGAGTATAATCACTGTGGAGAAACTCAACAAACTCCAGATACGAGGTACTTGTTGCAGGTTGAGCAAGTGGGATGATGAAGTGATAGTCACGTACATACAGGATGGCAACTTGGTTATTGCCAATTTGAATGCGATTATCACTACCGTGCCTCACGTGCAAGCGTATGAGGAAAGAGAACAGGATTTAGTAGCGTTGAAAGACGATGGCTCGTTGTTGATAATCAACTCGTCCTCTTGTATACCGATACCATTGCCAGATACAACGTTCACTCCAACCGGTCTAAGGCTAAATTCTTCGTATGGCGTGTTATTAGATTCTTCTAGACAAAACTATTTAATATTCAAGATTTAATACATATTGACCGTCTTCGAAGTAGAACTGCTTTCGAAGGTAATCGTGGATCATGTCGTAAATTTCCTCTTCGTTAGGGGCAAACGGTTTTTTGAGCAAATGGCGAGCAGAAGCGCTTTGCGAGTTGCTGGTTTCACGGAGCTTGGCAATGTGTTTGGCAAAGTGTTTGTTGACTGGGGGGGAGTCTGTGGCAATTGCGCGTAACTGGTCGAGCGATGATTTGGTAATTGGCTGATTATCTGCAAACACTTTTTTCACTAATTTCACTTTATCTCTTAGTTCGTTGTCGAGAGTGATGGGATGTGGTGAAGTGCCCCATGTTGAAGGAACGTATACCACTTCCAAAATGTGTTTGGTGACCTCAAATACATTCCTATGGGCAAGAATGAACTTGTACAACGTGGACACGTTTTGCATGATGACGTCTACTTCGCTGGCTTGTTGGGAGTATTGTTTAATTAATGGGAGTACAACAGGTTCCGAATCGCCAAGAATGAAGGATGATACTGAGAATTGTTGTTGTTGGGGTTCGTAGATCAGTTTGTCCGTGGACAATTCGTCAATCAAATGAACTACTGGCCACTTCCCTTTAAGTTTGACATACAGAATGTTCATGAATTTGTTCCACCATATTGGTTTGGTATGTTTGTAGATGAGATCCAAGATCCTAGGTATTTGCCTGTACTGTTCTTTAACCAATATGCTATCCAACACCAGTGAAAATTCTTTGGTTTTCCCAGCAAGATAATGACGTTTTAAAACGACACAACCATCGGTGATTATTGGTTGTGGTAGGGGCAGTCTTCGGAGTTGTCGTTGAAGGTGTTTATATGACATTGATGAAAAATGAAAAAAAAAAAAGTGATGAAAAAAAAAAAAAAAGGTAAACAATTGATATCGATTTTTTCAACATCACCAATGGCTCTTGCAGAGATTGTTATTCGAAAAGTCAACAAACTTGGTCTCATTCCCAAGGCAATCAAACTTCTTCCAAAATTATCCCTTTTGTTTGCCATTTTCAGTTGTTTATGGTTGTTGAGTTTGCCACAGGATGGGAACTACCGAAATGTCTATATTTCAGAAAATGCATTGATGCCAGCACAAGCCACGTCATACTTTCGTGAAAGTGAGTGGAATATAGTTCGTGGGTACAGAGAGGAGATTGAGAAAATGAAAGATTTGTCAATTGCACACCGCAACAAGGTTTTGGAGTCGTGGTTGAAAGATATTGGGTTACAAGTGTCGTACCATAACAATGGGTTTGCAAATGACACATTGTATGCCATCATGCATGCTCCGCGTGGGGAGAATACCGAGGCCATGGCAATGGTGGCTCCGTGGGTGAATTCTGATGACGAGCTTAACGTGGGAGCTGTTAGTTTGGCTTTGGCGTTGGCAAGATATTTCATGAAAATGTCGATTTGGTCAAAGAATATTATTGTTGTGTTCCCAGAGAATGGACATAGACCATTGAGAACCTGGGTAGAAGATTACCATAAAAGTTTGGACGCGACCGCCGGATCCATTGTGGCGGCAGTGGTGATGGAGTATGGAGACAATGGTGATTATTTTGATAATTACGAAATGTTTTACGAAGGGTTGAATGGACAATTGCCTAATTTGGATTTATTAAACACAGCTAACTTGGTCAGTTATCATGAACAAATTCCGATTGTCATGCAAGGGATATCCAATAAGGTTATAAACTATTCCACGAGATTGAAGACGTTGGTTAAAGGATTAGTGACACTGGTTTTAGTTGGTTTGACTGGTGAATGCCATGGATCGCTGGCCTTTTCCGGTTGGCAAATCCAGGCATTTACCATAAGAGCTAGTGGAAGTAACAATAGGGATATTACGCAATTCGGAAGGGTAGTTGACTCTACTCTCCGATCTGTGAATAACCTACTCGAAAACTTCCACCAATCCTTTTTCTTCTACTTGATGTTGTCTCCAAAACATTTTGTATCCATTGGTACGTATTTACCCTCGACTGTTTTTTTAGCTGTGTCGTATGCATTGACTGCGTTGAACGTGGTGCTTAGTAATGGGTTTGAATTTGGCAACACCAGTGTGATGTTGATGGTGATGACTGCTGTTGAAGTTGTATGTGTTGCAGTTGCTTATTTTGGGGCTAATGAATATGTTTTAATGGGGTTGGGTGCGTTGGTGTTGGTACCAAAGAGAGGTGTGTATTCGCATCAGTTGTTGAAACAATTACAAACGGTTCTGATCATGTCGATATGTATGTTGGTCACGGGGCTCATGATTATCCATTTCAGTTTGGCGTTGATTATCGGGTTGTTGGCCATGCCATTGAATTTATTGGTCACGAAAAAGAAGAGTATTGTCACGACGTTGTGCTTGATTGCGGCTAATCCGTTTGTTATAATTGTTGCTTCGGGACATGCTTTGGGACATCCTGAGTTGTTTAGCAAGTTGACCACGTCATGGAATGAGTTACAATGTTGGACCTGGTTTGTTGTCGTGCTTGTATGGTTCCCAGCATGGATTATCATAGCAATTACATATTGGGCGTATGGGGAGATTGGTAAAGAAAAAATTGAGTAGAATTATATACAAGTAATGCGTATGTGTCCTATTTAAAATCAATAACTAAACCAGGACTTCTGCTGGTGCCGATGAAACAGTGGCCCAAAGTAGTTCTCTTTTTGGCGTTGGGGTCGATTTGACTGTAAATGGCATCGGAAACAGCTTTCAAGTTGGACATGATCTGGACGTCTGTGAACGAGTTGTTTCCAACAGGAAACGAGAGGTGGCCATTTTTCTGGGTGACCTTGTAAGCACCAATGACATCGAGAATTGAAGCAGCATCATCAGTGACGGTACCTTTCTTTACCGTTGGCATCAAACCAGAAGGACCCAATATTCTACCCAATGCTCTCAAATGTGGAACCATCTCGCTGGTAGCAAATGCATGGGTAAAGCCGTTGACGGCAATTTCACCGTTGAGAATCTTTTCAACCAAGTCTTTACCGCCGATAGTGGTGATTCCCGATTTTTTCAATTCTTCAATGACGTGGGACTGTGAACAAAAAACCAACGGCTTACTTTTCATATCGATTGGATAGGGGATGTTTACTGTAGTTTGAATTGGGGTAGCACCTTTTTCCTGTAAAACGTGAATTTGACATGTGATGGTTGAACGGGAAGGGTCTCTTCCGACTTCGAAACTTCTCAAAACACGAAGTGCTTGTCGAATACCGAAATGGAGCGGTGAGTCTATTGGTTGGTTTAGAATATCATGCTTTAACTCCTCTTTGACAAGTTTTCTCCTTTCTTTAGCCCTTTCAAGTTGTAAACGGGCTCTTTCGTCTTTGGTAGTGACTGCTGTACGGAAGGAAACTCTGAACGGACGAATTGGACGGGAGATCGAGGATTTGAACATGGTTGGGTGAACAGAGAGTAGATGGTTGATGGTTGATGGTTGAAAAATTTTTTTTTTTTTGCGTGGATTTTTTTTTTTTTTCTGTTGATTCTTGTTGGATAGCTGGAACGACAACGAGAGGATGATAAAAGAGGAATGGAGTAGTTATTGTTATGCTGAGAACTTGGGAAAGGGAACTATAGAAGAAAGAGTGATAATAAAAGATACTGGAGCGTGGGCTAGAGGTGATGAATATCCTTGGAATTGGTGGATACACGATAAAGTTAAGGTGTGGTTAATTTGTTATGAGAATGGCTAGAAGTTGCAAGAAAATATAGACAGTGGGCAATTTTGGCAACTAGTGACAATTGACACTAACCGATATCAATGACAACAGTGAATCCTCCGGAACAATTCTACGAACAACCAATGGCAGAGAAGTGAATATGGAGAAGTGAACGTCCCAACTACCGCAAATAAGAACCCCGTACGAATATTCCGCCATATCTGATACAGAAATTGACTATGCATACTGGTTAAAGCAATGGTGAATTGGTTACCCCGTAAAGCAATGGTGTTCATCGTGTTGTATATTCAAAACGTAGGAATAAAAGCGGGAGAAGTCAACCACGACCACGAATATGAATTGTCTACAGTGAGATTGAATTTGGTGTTGATGACAAGATGTTCCAAGGAGATGTTATCGATGACTATTCCATACTAAGCTACTCGCGAATTTCGGGGT